>JASANE010029031.1:0-22503 GCA_030248225.1 Trileptium ribeirensis | reverse complement strand
GTTTAGGAATGGCTTTCGCTAACGGCGTTCATATTAATAACGTACGCCAACAGGTGACTGTTCTCGAAAAGTTTATGCGCGAAACAAATGACGTCTCTTTTCGGAACACTAAGGCAATAAAGCAATTAACCCGCGCCAACGAGGACATATACGCCTTTCTACACCACAGCATGCAGGAGGTAGTCTCCATGATTGAACAGGTCCGCTGTGCTGACCAGAAAGAGGTCACACACGTACATCATCAGTTGATTGACCATATACTTCGAGCAAACATGCGCTCGTCGGTACAAGCTATCATGGAGTCTATGTTAAACGGCGAACTCTCCCCCGCAGTTATCGATGTCGTCATGCTACGACGACTCTTCGCTATGGACCCCCGCATTTCTAAGACCATCCTGATGCGAGAACCCAGTCTCGCTTATCAGTTCGGACGGGTAATGCCCGTGAGCGTAGACTTAACGGGGTTCCGCTTCGGCTTTATTTTGCAGTTACCGCTACCCAAACGCAGCGATGTTCGACCTTATTTCCGAATCTACAATACAGGTTGGAACGCTCCGGACATGCTAACGCAGCTGAAATTACCGCTACCGCAACACGCAGCCAGATTGGGACATGCTCGTTTCGAATCTTTGGACCTAGGAGCCTGTAAGCACAGACCTGGAATTGCTTTTTGTGCACCCCACGCGCTACTAACCGACCACAGTACAAATTGCTTAGAATGGATCATCGCAGGTGAATTCGTGCCAGAATCCACCAAACATGCATGTAGCAATCGCACGCTTATCGGCCCACTCGCCAATGACACTGCCGTACATACAACTATCCAAGGTGTTATAATAAGGACTAGTGAACCTGAGGTTATACTGACTAATCGTAGGCAGCTCGCGCATGTAACCTTGGGCAAGGCCGTTAAGGTTCCCTCTAACGGAATCTTATGGTTTCCCCATGGGAATTATACACAGTTAGTAGTAGGATCGATCGTATTAACAAGCATGTTAAAACCAGAGGAGATCACAATCAAATTTGGGCCAAATATTACCATTGACCGGTTCTCCGGTATCAAATTAAGACCTTTGACATGGAGCTCACTCGAGCAATACGTAACTGAACGAAGAAACGCATAAATCGTCAAACACGCACTTAGTATCAGCGGAAATCTGTTGCTACGACCCGTGCGCCCTTAATGAAATTGTGTGGCGTTGGCCCCTCTGTTGATCTAGTCCGAGTAAGCTAACGTATTTGCTCATATCCATCTGCTCCTGTGTACTGTGGCTGGTTTTAGGACTATAGCTGATCGCGTATTCGGCGACCAGGCACCGATACACAACTGTTTCTCGTGCCTCCAGCAATGACGGTGATAACAGGCGAGCAAATTGTTGGCCGAATACGATTCATCAGTCGCGGATTTGCCGAGGGTTCTGCAGTAGGCAGCCGGTTGATTATGCTTGGTTGGGCTGTTTGTTGGGAGTAACAGCGAACTGGGAACATAACTGCGATCGCGCCGTTGTCTAATTGTTTGTTTCCCGAATAACACGTTGCTGTTTGCTCTTCATCCGCGATGTCTCGGCCCTCTTTCTCTTTCCAGTCTCAAGTTGTCAACCATTCGTTGCATACGATGCTGCTGCCTTGTTAGTGACCTAAGTAACGCTTCAGGCCGATTTTGCTCTGACTCGGGCAGGCTCCAGTAGTCAGGTAACTGTTCATCAAATAAGTAGCGTGGGGCAAGCGCTTCGCGGATATGTCGGGACGTTAATGGCCCGTGGGGCAGGGTATGAGCTTGTTGCCGCATTTGCAATGTTGCATAACCTTGTACTCGATATGAGAATGATTCGCCGAGCAGGAACATGCTTCATCAGTTAAATATGGCGGATCTCTTATCAGATAACTTTGTGGCTGAGCGAAGAACTCATTGTTTTCGAACCACACGCTGTGTATTGCACAGCGTTGGTTAGCCTGCTGGATATGCCAAACCATTTGATCCCTAAAATACCCGAGAATTAGTGCTGGAACATCACATCTTTGGGTTAGTAAAGACCAGTACACGCAATCCACCATCTGTTCTATTGCACGCAATCGACCGAATAAACGGCTTGGAATCAGCAGCAAGGCAAAATGCTACTCATACTATTAACACCGTTACAAGTGACCGTAACGGTCGACCACATTACAGAGCCATACACGGCGTCGCGTAGTAATGCAACGGTCAGTTATAGGTACCCTCGGCAGCAATACAAGCTGTCAAACGGTCCAATTTGTCAGCATTGCAGTCTCACCGGACACACGGCACTGCATTGTCGCAAAGACACTTATGGTCGGAATTATTGCGATTTCCATCTTATGACGTGGCATCGAACGGAAGATTGCCGTACACGAGGGCGTGCGACAAAGAACAACGATATTGCTAACTGGTGTCAAGCAGCGATTATTCAAAGACGAAGCGGTACAAGGGAATCAGCTACTGCTAATGTTATTCACACATCATCACCGCAGCAAAGTCAACAGTCTTCTGACTGTACAGACAAGATATGTGGCGAACAGCAAAATATGCTTTGTATACCTCCTTTCCTGGGCACTTTAGTGGCGTCGAATGCCAAGTCTTCTTGGCGCCGATTACAGTCAGGTGAGGCTGCGACTCCTGAATATGATAGTCATGAGTTAAACGATAATACACCGCCACACGACGGTGGTAATACTATATCACGTACGAATAGGAGCGTGCGTGTATACGACGGTCTGCAGAAGTATCGTCGTAAAGATAATAGCAATGAATTACTCACCAACAGCTGTGCCGCATGTACGGCTGAGCCCGACGCTACGTCACCTGCTAAACTTCTGGCAGATCGGGTGGAGCCTTATCCTAACGGCGCCAAACGACGTTCGGTACATAAAATGAATGTCTCATGTGTTGATATATCCGACGGTGCTGCAGCTGATGGCAGCACGCAGTGCACTGGAGCGCTGAGTTCGAGCAACAGTTCTGCAGAAAATGCGTGGCCTAAACCGAGCAATTTGTTTACAGAATGCAAACTAATTCTCAAATGTGGAGATAACAATCCGACGTCATTACACGCCTCGTCAAATCTAAGATCCGGGTCAATTCCGCGGCACAATTTGCGAATAGCAGATCGCGCAGTACAGGGAGAAGATCGCACAGGCCAGAACGAAACATGGAACAAGGGCCAGAACGGAATTTACACGTGCCTCAAGTGCAGCAACCTGAAATCTCGCGATATTTATTTATCGGTGACGAACAATTGCAGCGTATGAAAAAAGGACCAGGTACCCTCATTTTTTGGCGGAACGGGTTGCGTATGGAAAACGTAGACGACCTGTTGGACACAGCTCTACAACGTGTGGCTCACGGTCCTGGTCGACGACTGACTATAGTTTTGTATGTGGGTTCAAACAATCTCACTGACGAATTGGGGGAACCAATGGCACTAGACGTCTTCGATCGTTTTATGGGCCTATGTGTTAGCCGTTTATTCGGTCGATTGCGTGCAATAGAACAGATGGTGGATTGCGTGTACTGGTCTTTACTAACCCAAAGATGTGATGTTCCAGCACTAATTCTCGGGTATTTTAGGGATCAAATGGTTTGGCATATCCAGGGGACTAACCAACGCTGGGCAATACACAGCGTGTGGTTCGAAAACAATGAGGTCTTCGCTCAGCCATAAAGTTATCTGAAAAGAAATCCACCATATTTAACTGATGAAGCGATGTTCCTGCTCGGCGCATCATTCTCATATCGAGTACAAGGTTATGCAACATTACAAATGCGGCAACAAGCTCATACCCTGCCCCACGGGCCATTAACGTCTCGGCATATCCGCGAAGCGCTTGCCCCACGCTACTTATTTGATGAACAGTTACCTGACTACTGGAGCCTGCCCGAGTCAGAGCAAAATCGGCATAAACCGTTACCTAGGCCGCTAACAAGGCAGCAGCATCGTAAGCAACGAATGGTAGACAACTTGAGACTGGAAAGAGAAAGAGAGCAAGACATCGCGGATGAAGAGCAAACGCAACGTGTTATTCGGGAACAAACAATTAGACAACGGCGCGATCACAGTTATGTTCCCGGTCGCTGTTACTCCCAACAAACAGCCCAACCAAGCATAATCAACCGGCTGCCTACTGCAGAACCCTCGGCAAATCCGCGACTGATGAATCGTATTCGGCAAACAATTGCTCGCCTGTTATCACCGTCATTGCTGGAGGCACGAGAAACAGTTGTGTATCGGTGCCTGGTCGCCGATACACAATCAGTTATAGTCCTAAAACCAGCCACAGTACACAGGAGCAGATGGATATGAGCAAATACGTTAGCTTACTCGGACTAAATCAACGAGGGGCCAACGCCACACAATCACATTCCGAGCGCACGGGTCGTAGCAACAGATTTCCGCTGATACTAAGTGCGTGTTTGACGACCGTAGCTATGCTTTTAATTAATCCGGCGGCTGGTCATCGTGAACATCCAAATCCCATGATTTGCCAAACCAGTCAGCATGGTCAAATTTGGCAAATTCCGAAACCTAATTTACAAACCTGAATAACACGCAAGTTCCAATTGTGTTACATTAAGGCTGTATAAACAGAACGTTGTGCAGTACGTCAGCGATGCATACTTGTGTTACAAGGTTAATAACGAAGTGCGGACGTATACGTACTTCTTCGCTGACGAGCACTTTAAAGAGATTAGTTCTAAACATGTACCAGTAGGCAAGGATGAATGTCAACGGATGAAAGATCAAAAGATGTGTTCAGAAGGACCGCTCGTGTAGGTTGGTAACGTATGGACAACGAACAAGAAACTAGAATGGTTTTATCCCGGCGGTGTTATTCACTGCTGCAGTTGGAATTCTTTCTCTGTTACCAATTGTTTTTGGCGCCTATGAAAGTATACAAGCGTCATTCGGAACTTCATCCAGAGTCTACAGCTGGTCCCATCGATAAATGCTCCTACATTGCAGGCGGTTGTACCATGAAAGACGGGAAATATTTGCTATGGAAACCAAATGCAACAGAACAATATGACATAATTCATTGGCAGGATATGGCTGGAAAAATGACGGATGCTCACTGTGTGCCTGAGGATGGGACGCTCGCATTAACATTTGACGCGAGTAGGCAACGCATGGATTGTAAAGGAAGTCAAGTTCAAATAAGTGATCAAGAAATTCCATTTGTTGTTCTTCACCGTACATCGAGAGCGCCTATTCCGTTGTGTTGCAGCAAACAATGTAACACAAAGCAGAAGCTTTGTATTGCATCAAACCCGCCTTAAAAGACAAACCACAGACACCACGGGAATCGTCACATCAAAGCTGTTGGCCGCAAGCTTGCAGGCTTTAGAGCTACATACTCGACAATTGATTTCGTACTCTTTTCAGTAAGCTGACGACTACGTGCAATCTAATGGCTGCGGTTTCGGAAACCACGCAGGCATTTATAGCTGCAAACCCGACAATTGCGGTGCGTATTCTACTGCAGCATAGCTATGTGTTCGCCGTTGCCAGCGGAGCCATAGTCATGATATGGCCGTGTCACGAAATAAGTGAATACAGTCTCTTGCCAATGAACGAAATTTATACCCTTCAAATTCGAAGTTTTAAATACAACGCGACACGGATATCTGGATCCCGTGACTAATGTTATTTATGGGCATACTGTTGAATTCGATTGTAACTATCGTGAGCACGTACCATTAAGTTTGCCTGGAGGCTCCTTCTATTATTCTCGGTCGAGAATGCTTACTCCGATTACTGAAGTATTTACCATCATTTGTTACCAGGCCGAAGCTAGAGCTGCCAAAACTATTATTTCATCCAGTTGTTATGTATCGTGCGGAAGAGATAAGGGGTCATTTGTCATTGAACGATATCTGACAGTCGTTCGATCAGCAGCGTCAAGTGTGGAATATCCTAGGTATGTCGGGAGAAACTCAAACAGTGGAACAGAAAGCTTCTCGCACGGCAGATGAAATAGTAAGAGCTGGCCACTTCAGTTTTCTCATAGGATTCGCTATTGATCCAGCACAGGTATGGATATTTCTGTGTTGTTCGTACGTGACAGTAAAGATATTTTGGCGATTTTGTCTCAGGCGTTTCATTATTGTGCATTTGATGACAATTATAGGCAACGTTAAGACGGCTGTCACTAAACCACAGGTTCAACGGAGCGCATTATCGAACGTCAACCATATGCTGCGGGCAGAAGCCGAGTCAATGACGAAACGCACACACTGCATGCGCATCAACGGAAAATGAATCGCGTTCTGGTCCAGAAGTCTTGGTTGAGTTCTAAGCGTATAACCTAGCTTATTTAAGTGAGGTTAAGAACGGCGATGGAACTTTAACTGTCATTGTCGATGGCGTCGAATTCAGTGCTCTTCTTGATACAGGCGCTCAGATTTCTCTTATCTCTGCCGGAGCTACGCAGAAATTGGAACAGCATAAGCAATTTCATAGCTTAAGCGAAAACAAAAACAGATTACACGGCAGCAACCCAATTCATTCTGCCTCAGGTCATCATATGACAATCATCGGAGATGTCGAGGTGGTGTTGAAATTCTGTGGCTTGGCATTCAAAGGATTGCTTACTGTTCCGTCTGTGCCAAACGGCGGTGCACTGTTGAGTTGCTGTGGCATATGTATTATTACTACTACTACTATTATTATTATTATTATAGTAATGTATGTATCTGAACATTCGGCTTAGTGGGTTTTGTTTACTCTAAACAATAAGTCTGTGGTTCTATTTCTTGAGGCTTCAAAAGTTTCTGGTGAGCTGGAAATGGAAATGCATATGTTCATAAAATGTCTCATGGTACGAAATGTCAGCTAGCTAGCAATAAATATCGATGCTTTGGGTTTTCATATCGCATTCTTTCTAATTGTGGGATATTTTTGCTATTAAACAGTTTTCGGGAGTTCGGCAATTCATTGTCTTAGACATAGCAACACTGAAATAGTTGTTCAAACAAAAGTTACGGTTGTTTGCGGTAGGTAACATCGGCACAAATAACTGAACGGAAATCCTGTACATGCGAATACGGTTAGACGTCTGCGCATGTCCGCTTTAAACCGCCACAAACAACGTTTTCGATACATATACACAAAACACAGGTTGGCGTATGTAGTTACTCAAAATGTTAACTTATAACTTATAAACTAGTGAAATCACGCTTTCTCCGCAATCAAAAAACTTAATTTTGTTCGGGATCTGTTCTCATTTTTAGCCCAAATTTGTAATAAGTTTTGTTCCAGAGATGCACGAGGTGTGTTCGCGCATACATAAATTTTGGCCGATTTATGTTTGATGTTAGCTCAGCGAATGCACAAGTCATTTTTGACAAATACTGCTGTAGGTCAAAGAGAGCCGTAAATTTGACTGCCTTAGTGTTGGTAAAGTCGTTATCACAAAAAACTACGACTCCAGAACAATATTCTAATACTAGTAACTCTATCGAGATTGCAGAACGTAGTGAATCATAGGTATACCTACGCCTTTTGCATGCACAGCCAATCAGCTCTCGATAGCATATGTCGATATGCTATATGTGGATATCACACAATACCGCACAAGTTGGAATAAAACTAAAACCGATATTGAGTTTACAATGCCCGTTTACAAAACCCTCAAGTGAAACATTTCAAATTTTGGGTCGAGGAACCATTGGGGCACCATACCTCAAACCCATAACTCTAGATCCAGAGCCGTAATCGAAGGTATTTATCATTTGACTATAAAATAAAACCAAGCAGCGAAAAGAACTCGAAAGTTACGATAAAATAACCCTGACCACTGGCCCCGAACTATCTAGCGTCATACCTCCGTACCCATGGAACCATGGTAGCATAACAAAACAAACACAGGCAATGAGTTGCCCATGCCCGAAAACCCCCAAGTGATACTTTTCAACCGCCCAGGACGTCAGAACAAATTTTCGAATTTTGGGTCGAGGAACCATTGGCGTACCATAACTCTAGCACTGGAACCGTAATCGAAAAACAAAAAAACAGGCATCGGCATTTATAATTTTACTATGGAATAAAACCCATCAAGAGAAAAAACTCGAAAGACAAGATAAAAATAACCTTGCTTCCGTGAAGGGTACAAAAAACCCTCATTTTTACCTCTGACACCGAACTATGGGGAGTCATACCCCCGTACCCATGGATCACAGAGCAAAACTAGCACAGGCAATGAATTTCCCATTACCGAAAACCAACAGGCGAAACTTATCAGCCGCCGAAGACGTCAGAACAAATATTCAAATTTTGGGTAGAGTAACCATTGGGGCGCCATACTCCCCGTACTCAAACTCAATAAATCCCCAACCAGTGCATTAATCGAAAACAAAAAAGAGGCATCGGCATTTATCATTTAACTATGAAACTAGTCGGTAGTGGAACTACATTTGTGAGCGGAGCTTGGGCTGTGGCATTACGAATGTACTCAATTTTATGTTCTTGTAACTACATTGCATAGGGCTTTATCATTGGTAAAAATATTATATTTTAATTCTTCGACCCAAAAACCCTATAATGGTTTGATCGAAACGATTCTATTTCAATAAATAACACAAATAATATTGCAAAACTCTCTATTTTAGCTGCATAAAGTAAACTAATTAGCTAATTACTAATTAACCACTCAAAATTTTTTAATCCCAAATATCAGGTGCACACTCTGACATGATAGGCTTTCAAACAAAAAAAAGTTTTTTTAAAATCCGTTCAGTAGTTCTTGACATCCGTCGGACCGAACGAACGAGCGAACGGACGGACATCGACCTTTTTACTCCCAGACAGAAAATAAAAACGCTTCGCTCGGCTTCGCCGAGCTCCGCTCAATAAAAGAATCCAGAGAAAAAATTCAAAAGTTAAAGTAAAAATAACCTTGCTTCCGTGAAGGGTATTAAAATGGGGCAAAACCCCACATTTTGATCCCTAAGCCGGAGCCAGATCCCACATCAAAAAACTGTACACAGTAAATCGACTATGCCGGTTCGAATGAGCCCAAGATCATGAAAGGGGTTCAATCATTCCCGAGTTATGGCCTATCACACACATACAGAGACGGAATTTAAAAGATTTCACCCCTGCAACACACAATCTCCACTTCGTTCTGAAAATCTGCTAGTTATCAGAAGTTTAGGTCACTGCTGCTTTCAAAATTACATCTGAATGCTCTTCTGGTGAACTTCGTCTAGACGGCCGTATTTAACAAGTTATGTAGATTAATATTAGTAAAATATACTTTAGTATGAGATTATCGAACTCCGTGCATGGTATAAATTGAGAAAATTTCTTCATCCGTTCCCGAATTGCACGTTCTGCTTTTTCATTTGTATTCTGGAGCGGACTTCTTACTGAAATATTAAATTTCTACGAATCTTATGTAACAGATCCATATTGGATCGTTACAAGGTGGATTAATCCTGACTATAGCCTAATGGCAACCTTTTATTGAAAACCAATAATCCTGGCCACACTCCAATGGCCAACATTTACAGATGCGCCAATAATGCTGGCCACACTCCAATGGCCAACATTTACAAATACCTCCAATAATCCTGGCCACACTCTAATGGCCAACATTTTGTCGAATACCAATAATCCTGGCTATAGTCCAATGGTTCCATTTAGTCGAAGATCTCAATAATCGTGGCCACAGTGTAATGGCCAACATTTTATCGAACACCATTCATCTTGTCCACAGTGTAATGGCCAACATTATGGCGACTACCCTAATAATCCTGGCCATAGCGTAATGGTCAACATTTTTGAATTTAGTTGCGAATGTCTCCCAACGTAGAACACCCAACGGAGATGACCCAACTGGGTACGAAACCCACTGTAACATCGAAATACATGCGTAAATAGGACTAGAACCAATCTATAAGCTCTCTGCGTAAGCAAGTACATAAATCGATTTCCCCGTGCAGACGAACCGACCGCAAGACTCTGCCGTCACACTGTTTATAAACCGTATACATATAGCACAAATCATGAATCGTCACGTCCATTAACCTCGTTATAAATAGAGATTTTTGCCTTATTTCGGCCCGCACCGCCGACAGTTTTCAGTGATCAAAAAATGGGTATCGTTATTAACATTTCAGAGATGAAGAATCATCGAAATACTGTTAACGCCTATATGTAGATATATAATCATCGATTGTTGTGAGCCATAAAGGCTACTTTGACATACTTAAATCGCGTATATATGCATTTATATAGTACCGTTACCATCGCTTTGTTGTACCAAGTTTGATGGCCATAAAGGCACGTATTATTCGCTTGATTCGTATGATTATGATCGTATTATATAATTGTATGTACCATATTCATACCATGCTTTTGCGTTGTTAAAGGTCATAAAAGGTGCCTATATTTTATCATGATTCTATACCGTTTTATGATCCTTATATATACCATATGTTTGTGTTGTTAAAGGCCGTAAAAGCACCTATATTTTGTAATGATTTTGCACCATTCTTACTATTACCATGATATATTGTACCACTGATCATGAACGTATACTTGTTGCACGATATTTGTACCGTTTTCTTGGCCATAAAAGCGACAACTTGCATTGTAAATTCATGCCATTTGTGTGATGATTATTACGCGTTGTTGTACTCTTGTAGTGGAGGCATCGATGTTCGAGGATAATGTGTCTCGTTTAGGATGACTTTTGAGAAAAATTTAGAGATTTTTACGCTTGTAGATTGTTAGTTTTTAGGTGGAAAATGCGAGTGTGGCGAGCCCTTGCCATACTCTACTTGTGGAAACTTAGCACAGTACGACTCCCCGCCGAACCCGCTACATATGTAGGAATAGCCCTACACCGCGTGGTAGGACCGCAAAGTTTACTCTGATTTTTCATGGGAAAGATTGGCCGTGACAGATACACGTCACGACCGTCCTTACGAATGAGAACCACAAAAAGTTTGGCTGTTCACCCTGTACCGAATAGCAAATGAGCAAATTTCCTGCAAAATATAAGTGAAAACCTAAAATATCAAAATTCCCAGTGTTCAATGTTATCATTGTCACTGAACAAGTTATCAAGATAAGACGAACTTTAAAATGAAAATTTATAAGAATTTGGTATCAAAAGCCTCGGCTCCAACCGTTGAGAATTCGAAAATTTAGTACTCAACATTGTTGTAGGAAATTTTTCGATCTTTGTAATGAGACCGGTTTCGCGGAGATCCGACCCGGATTCACGGACTTATGGATAAATTAGTATGTACGTAAGCAAACAAGAACACATTTAATTACATAACCTAACGAATATTAAACGTAAGTAAATGTATAGGCATAGTGTACCGTTGTAATCCCCAGATCCGAAGCTTTCTTTTGAGCCCGGAGCGGTAACGCTGTGCCCACTTTGTCAAAACTAACCCGAATATATACCTAGCACACCAGAAAGAGGTACCCCGAAACCCCGGGAGCCGTTTAAAACACCCCAATTTTTTGTAAAATTTGTCATGGGCTCTCCCTCGAGAGCCCACTTTCCACCTTACTGTCCGAATACGGATCGGTTACATGTCATTTTGTTCGGACGGACACACTGAGTCCGAATCCGAACTTGTTTTGCCACACTAGGACTACCGAGGGAACAGCGCCGCTTTTTACTCGCTTGCCCTTCCTTTGGTTACATAAGCTGTGTTTCTTTTCTTGAAGCTTATTTCCACGTACTGATATTAAATTAATACAAATTTTATGTAAATTTACCATAAGGCTAAAATTAACATTGATGCGGCGCTTATCAGTCGAAATTTATATTAACTTAATGTCTGTTTATTCTTACCGGTCTCCCGACCAAGTAAGACAAGGTTCGTAGCAGAGCTATATCGAAATCCAGTTGAGCACAGATCGGGAAATTGTAGCCGATTGCATGCATCGACTTGTATCGGGTCAAATTTGTTGCTGAGCTGAAAAACGGTACATCGGCGGAGAACAAATCAAAGTCATGGCAGTGCCTGTGAGTCGTGGGGCGCGTCTTCAATTCTTTTGTTGTCGGAGCAGTGACGATGGAGTTCGGAAGGGCATTCCAAAAGTTGATAACGCGGTTCGAGTAGAAATTATGTCTGCATGATAGATGTGTGCAAATAGACGGTCGTAGTTTAAGATCATGTTGACGTAATTGCCGATGCGATGCCAATTGAAATAAGGATGTGTAATCAAAATCGACGAGGCGATGCACTAGTTTATGACACAGAATGAGATCGGCACGCAGTCGACGAGTTGCTAGAGTTTGAAGACCCAAGGCCCGTAAACGATCTTCATACGGCACATCTCATAAAGACTGAATAAGTTTCGTAGCGTTTATATAAAATTGATGTGGTTAGCTAGAATTCTTTATTAGAGCGGTGGTCGCTGAAACGCTAAATAAACAAGCTGGACTTATAATTTCGGTACACTTAGTGGCAACGTTACATTAAATGTGTATAAAAGTTCGGAGTCTTGGTGAAGTCCTTATCAGCAGACAGCAATATGGATGTGAGCTTAATTCGAAGTTTATATTAAACCAAGCATCAGTGTCCTGGAATGAACGAGCTCTATATGGGCTTTATAGTAATTTTAAAGCTTTCTATCAAATTGCTGGGACCGAGTGCCGTACGTTTAGCATTTGTGTAAACAAACTCAACCCCTCAAGGTAGATATGAGGCTGACGTTGAAGTTACAGTCCTAATATTAAGTTCACAATTCAATATAAAGTGTAGCCGCTCTATGTGGAGTTTATAAATTTGTAAAAGGTTTAGTATAACTTTATGAAAATTTGATATAGGTAATAAATTATTTTAATTATATCAGATTTGGACATTAAATTGGTCCAAATATGATCGGAATTCAAGGCGATAAGCCAATAAGATTTATTTAAAGGCTTAAAATTAGGGTCAAATCGCCCCAACAGTGTTGATCAAGCACTTTAACGGACAAGAATTCAGAATTTCAAAAATTTAAAATTTTCAGTATTTAAGCAGAGCTGCACTAGCTCTGCAGCGTTCAGTATGACTTCGGCAGCGCAGAGTTCGGTCCTTCTGCAGACCGGCTCTGGCGCTTACTTTACTTTGTGTGTTTTCTTTGGAGTTTTCTAATTGATTTTGGTTTTTGCGTTGGTCATACGCGTGGATGGATGTGCGATGGACGTTGAAGCAAAGCATCGGATTCTGTAAGTGTGGACAGGGAGGTTTGTCCTTAGATCCCAGTGTCACTGAAGCCAGTGAGATTAAGTCAGTCCGTAGAAGTAATTGGGGTATAGTAGAACATATGTTAAGTAGAAGTAACGTTAAGTCTCTGTGGACTCCCTATCCATACTTTGTTTTACATTATAGCCCTGTCAGTCCTAGCTTGTCCCGCCGACGCGTAGTCATAGCTGGCCACACGCGCAATTTAATGAGATGGCCGATGTCGTGCTGAACCTCCCTCGGTCGATGAGTTAGGGCATAAATGACGCGACACTCGCGTAAAAACTTAATTTTACATGTTTCCCTGAGTTGAGTTAGGATTAAAAAGGTAGTTTTGAGCCGACCGAGGTTAAACAAAATATATTTTGGTTGAAAATTGACAGTAGAACTCCGAATCATCCGTGGTCACACTATTTTCATTAAGTATTTATCAAGGATTTCACTCAAGATTTTGTTCGTTTTATCGTTTCTTTGGACGCAACTTCGTCCGCCTGTTATGATATTTTGTAAGTAGTAACCTAGGACAAAATTAGATATTGTAGGGACCAAGTTACATCAGGAACTCAGTCAAGTTTTATTAATAAGGCAGTAGTGCTATAGGCATCGTACACACGCTGAAAAATTGGATCGAACCACAAGTAGACATACTGACTCAATGCCCTGTGAGCCAGACAGCTCACTTAGATTGGAAATTTGGGCATATCTCGATAATTACCCCAGCAATTTGGTTATAATTTTACCCAGATCTCGACTAAGATCCTAGCTACTGATTTAATATCTAAAACCTCCAAATAACACGTCGGAATCCTATACCCGACGACCCTGAAGGGGCTTGCCCCCGCCAAAATAGGAAAATTGAAATGTCTTAAGATTTACTCCAGGAATTTTGCTAAAACTTTCTTCGTAGTAACGCCTGCTCAAGAATACAACTTTAAAACTTATCGATTTTGCGTCGGAACCCCAAACCCGACGACCTTGTAGTGGTCTGCCCCCACCGAAAACATAAAATGGAAATATTTTAAGATTCTCTCCAGGAATTCGTAGGAGTGTCCGCTACCGGACATCCCTCACAAGCTCAATATTATTAAGTCGGAATCAAAAACCCGACTGCCCTACAGGGGTCCGAACCCACCCAAAACTTTAACTGTTTATAACTTAAAATTCCCTAAAGGAAATTCGATGATTTTTATGAAACAAATAGAGGTCCGGTAGGCCTTCCATTTGAGCTGTCAAGCCCGGCAAAGACGTGGCCCATTCAAAAGTTATAGGAAAAATAAACCCCAGAAGCGCAAAAGCCGCTCAGGTTTTACACAGAATTCGCAGATTTTTTTCCCGTATAAGCTCATTTATAATTAGGTTTCGGTTTAGCTTTTACACACATTTTGCAAGTTTTCAGTTTCATATTCGTCTCTCCATGTTTCTGTATATTGACATCAGTGCAGCACACAAACCGTCGGAGACTTGAATCTCCGATATACGGCCGCTGCAATGAAAATATTAAATTTACCAGGGTTGGTAAATTTGATAGTAGTGGCAAATTTTTGTACATCTAAAATTGACGATGTCGATAGACGCGATATCCGGTCTATCGGGTTTCGGCCCGACGGATCAATTTTTGTGAGGACCGTTGACCCGGTCCTAGTAATTCGATAAATAAGGTCAAGCCCAGCCCCTGTGTAAAATTTCATAGAGAAAGGCTGGCAAATTAGGAAGATATTTGGAATTGTAGGTTTTCCCAGCCCCTACCGAATTGGACACAAAATCTCGGTCGAAAATTAGGAATCCGAACAATCTGAGGATACTAACGGAATAAATTTCAGTCAATAAATTTGTTAGGGTTGTCCCGACAGTCGGGGCCTCCGTTTACTGGCTCGTTTTGTCGAGTAGGAAACGCTAGAAATGCTAATTCAATTTTAGTACCAAATAGAGCTCTTTTTGAGAGCCGTTTTCATGTCAAAATAACTTAAGCTACAGTTTTTTAGGATAGTGCCGATGACCTACCACACATAGTTCATGTTTTAGTCGGATTTATTGGTACCTAAAAGCAATCTAAACCCTTGCCCCAACGCCATGAAGTTGACATGAAATGTGTTCAATGATAATGTATAGTCGCCCAATTGACAGAAGTTAACTGAATTCACAGTATTTATTGGTTAAGTCACAAACCAGGGACTCGCCCCAGCTTGTCCCTCACCCCACGTTTCTGTCTCTACGTAATCACAATAAGGAACGATCCGATCGTTTCATAACAATCTCCACGTTAAGTTAGTACAGGAAATCAAATTAGAGCGGGTCAAGTTTGTCAGCCCGTTCGAATTCGTAGAAATTAGGAATGCTCCAGAAAGGCTCCTTACTTCGGTAGTGGCCAACTTGCACGTTTAAGCGTATCGTTTTTGTCATAGATTAAGGAAACCTGTCATAGGACGAATCAATCAAATCTTTAATCATTTGTTGACGCGGATAAGCAAACCGCCAAATCAGTGCGATCTTTTAGTCCTAATTGTTCAAACCCCGTTAATACACAATGCATCTGTAAGGTAGTAGGCCTGCACACAGTTGCAGAGCAGTACCGTTTGATAGAATTACCGCAGAACACCGAGCTATTTCCTACGTCTATTATAACCGTGAAGTTGAAAGCCAAGGCAACGCCTTCAACTCTTTCGTGAACTTCGTGGGAGTCCGTTTGGAACTCCGCAGTAAGCTAGATAAAATTATGAGTTAGACCCAACCGAATATTACTCAAATCATATGTACACACCTAGTAAATTTTAATAATAATTTTGGATCAGGAAAAACTGAAAAGTTAGAAACTCGGTCCCAACCTCAGTCTACCGGGACCCATAAGCTATTAAAAAGATAAGTCTACTCGACTAATGGTAATATTTTAGCTCATGTTTGTGGTCATGAAAAGTCCGTTTTTGGTAGTTAATTAGGTTACAGATGAGCCTTGATCTAAGGCTAAATTCTTTCGTTTTAAGAAATGATTTTGCAGGAAACTAGAAACAAAGTTAATCAGTTATGTCCATAGAACCTGCTGAAAATTTTATGGTCACCGTACGTATGTATGTATGCGAATAGGAAAAAAGGAAAAATTGATATTGTACCAGCGTCGCATCAGAAAACTTTCAGAGTCATACCGATGTTTACCTCCCAAACGTACCGTTATATCGATATGTATCATTATTCGTTGGTTATAATATTTTGCCGTATGTTACTCCAATCGCTGCTTTAACGAATTTACGAATAATCATTTGTCATGTACCATAGCCGTGATTTGGATGAGCAAGATTGAGTCCCGCAATTCCTCTTCGTACGCTTCGTCCAGTATGCCCCATTCGTACCGCTATTTTACCACCTTTCGCTTACCTGAACCCATTGCTTTGTCGGAGTACCCATTATTAACAATCGTAGTGCCGAGCGAACAGTTAGTTGAATGGCGTCTCTCTTTATCGATAGCTTACCGTTGTACGCTCTTTCGTAGGGAGGTAAGCGCAGCTGTCATTAAAAAGGCTTAGCAATACATGCGTATTTAGCGCTGTGGGTTCGTGAAAAAGGCGATTGACTCCGCAACTTAACCCTTTGGTCCTAACCTTAAACGTTGTAAGCTCCGTTTACTTACGGTATTGCTTTCGTTTGCCCTCTTTTTTGTTGTAGCGCAGCTGTCATTAGAAAAGGCTTAGCAATACACGCCGTGATTTAACGCAGCTGTGAGAGTTCCGTGAAAAAGGCGATGACTCCGCAACTTAACACGTTTGACGTCCTGCTTATTCTCCTAATAGCGTACCATATTAGTGACATTGTACCTGTTGTATTCGCCCGTACAATATGTTTATGTCTATATCCAAATTTTGACTCATCACTAAATGCTCAATCAAACCCATTGTGGCAAAGTATTTTGCTGACCCTAGTAGCAATAGATATCAAAAAGGGGTTTGAAATTCGTCACCCCTGTCGACACCCACGTTCAAGTTTGACACACGCATTGAAGAAGCAAACCTTAGCGTGACTCGCCAATTCAATTGTGTTATTCGCCGATTCCATAACTGTATTAATTATATTACTGAGTACGACTCGTGGATTAATAAGGAAAATTTACCTCAAAATTAAAGCCTTCGCTGAACGCCCAAAATAGGAAACACGCGATTCCGAAATAGAAAATTTTTTGGGAAGATTTGGAAAACTTTTGGTTCCCCATCGGAAACATGAGGCCAGTGAGCGAAAGGCGGTAATATAACTGGTACGAATGAGGTATGCGGGACAAAGCGTATAAAGTTTTGGGGACTCAATCTTGCTCATTCTAATCACGACTATGGTACCTACATGTTAAGTGAATATTTGGAAATACGGTAAAGTAGCAATTGGATTAACACACAACAAAAGACTATAACAAACGAATAATGATACATATCGATATAACGGTAAGTTTGGGTGGTGATCATTGGTACGACTTTTAAAGTTTTCCTGGTGCGACAACGATACAACTATTCTTTCCCTACTCGCATACATACATACGTACGGTGACCATGAGTAAGAGCTAAAGTTTTCAGCAGGTTGCATAGACATAACTGGTTGTTTTTGGTTTTTGGTTCTATTTTCCTATCAAATCATTCCACAAACATGGTGACAAAACGAAAGAATTTGGCCTTAATGCTAGGCTCATCTATGGCCTAAATAACTGCCAAAAACGGACTTCTTCGTGTCCATAAACATGAGCTAAAATATTACCATTAGTCGAGTAGACTTATCTTTTTAATAGCTTATGGGTCCCGGTAGACTGAGGTTGGGACCGAGTTTCTAACTTTTCAGTTTTTCCTGATCCAAAATTATTATTAAAATTTACTAGGTGTGTACATATGATTTGAGTAATATTCGGTTGGGTCTAACTCATAATTTTATCTAGCTTACTGCGGAGTTCCAAACGGACTCCCACGAAGTTCACGAAAGAGTTGAAGGCGTTGCCTTGGCTTTCAACTTCACGGTTATAATAGACGTAGGAAATAGCTCGGTGTTCTGCGGTAATTCTATCAAACGGGACTGCTCTGCAACTGTGTGCAGGCCTACTACCTTACCAGATGCATTCTGTATTAACGGGGTTTGAACAATTAGGACTAAAAGATCGCACTGATTTGGCGGTTTGCTTTATCCGCGTCAACAAATGATTAAAGATTTGATTGATTCGTCCTATGACAGGTTTCCTTAATCTATGACAAAAACGATACGCTTAAACGTCCAAGTTGGCCACTACCGAAGTAAGGAGCCTCTTCTGGAGCATCCTAATTTCTACGAATTCGAAAGGGCTGACAAACTTGACCCGCTCTAATTTGATTTCCTGTACTAACTTAACGTGGAGATTGTTATGAAACGATAGGATCGTTCCTTATTGTGATTACGTCAGAGACAGAAACGTGGGGTGAGGGGACAAGCTGGGGCGAGTCCCCTGGTTTGTGACTTAACCAATAATACTGTGAATTCAGTTAACTTTCTGTCAATTGGGCGACTATACATTATCATTGAACATTATTTCATGTCAACTTCATGGCATTTGGGCAAGGGTTTAGATTGCTTTTAGGTATCCAATAAATCCGACTAAAAACATGAACTATGTGTGTAGGGTCATTTAGGCACTATATTAAAAAACTGTAGCTTAAGTTATTTTGACATGGAAAACGGCTCTCAAAAAGAGCTCTATTTGGTACTAAAATTGAATTAGCATTTCTAGCGTTTCCTACTCGAGCAAAACGAGCCAGAAAAACGGAGGCCCCGACTGTAGAGACAACCCTAACAAATTTATTGACTGGAATTTTATTCCGTTAGTATCCCTCAGAATCTTCGGATTCCTAATTTTGTCAACCGAGATTTTGTGTCCAATTCCGGTGCAGGGGCTAGGAAAACCTACAATTCAAAATATGTCTTCCTATTTGCCACCTTTTCTCTATGAAATTTTACACAGGGCTAGGCTTGACATTTTATTTATAGAATTACTAGGACCGGGTCAATCAGTTCCCTCACAAAAATTGATCCGTCAGGCCGAAACCCGATAGACCGGGGCCATACCGCGTCTATCAACATCGTCATTTAGATGTACAAAAAAAATTGCCGCTACTATACAAATTTACCAACCCCTGGTAATTTAATATTTTTTCATTCCAGCGGCCGCTATATCGGAGATTCAAGTCTCCCGACACTTTGTGTGCTGCACTATGTCGATATACAGAAACATGAAAAGACGAATATGAAACTGAAAACTTGCAAAATGTGTGTAATAAGCTAAACCGAAACCTAATTATAAATGAGCTTATACGGGAAAAAAATCTGCGAATTCTTGTAAAAAACTCTCAGCGGCTTTTGCGCTTCTGGGTTATTTTTCCTATAACTTTTGAAGAAATCGGCACATTCGTATGTATGTATGCGAGTAGGGAAAGAATAGTTGTATCGTTGTCGCACCAGGAAAACTTTAAAAGTCGTACCAATGATCACCACCCAAACTTACCGTTATATCGATATGTATCATTATTCGTTTGTTATAGTCTTTTGTTGTGTGTTAATCCAATTGCTACTTTACCGTATTTCCAAATATTCACTTAACATGTAGGTACCATAGTCGTGATTAGAATGAGCAAGATTGAGTCCCCAAAACTTTATACGCTTTGTCCCGCATACCTCATTCGTACCAGTTATATTACCGCCTTTCGCTTACCTGAACCTATCCTTTTGTCGGAGTACCCTCTAGTGGCAATCGTAGTGCCGAGCGAGTAATTAGTTGAATGGCGCCTCTTTATCGACAACTAACCGTTGTACGCTCCGTACTACTTACCGGTATTTGCTTTTAACCTGACCCATTTTTAATAAGTAAGGTGGGCGCAGCTGTCATTAGAAAAGGCTTAGCAGTTTAAGCCGTGATTTGAATCAGCTGTGAGAGTTCCGTGAAAAAGGCGATGACTCCTCAACTTAACCCGTTTGCCGCCCTGCTCATTTTCCTAATAGCGTACCATACTAGTCACATTGTACCTATTGTATTCGTCCGTGCAGTACGTTTTGTCCATAACCGATTTTGACTAATAAATAAATGCTCAATCAAATCCAATGTGTCCAAGTGTTTTACTGACTCGAGTAGCGATAGAAATTAGAAGGGGTTTGAAATCCGTCACCACTATCGACGACCCACGTTCAGATTTGACACGCGCATTGAAGAAGCAAACCTTAGCATGACTCGCCGATTACAAATAATTGTTTTAAACAGATTACTGTGTGGGTACGACTCGTGCAACTACTTAAGGAAAAGTTACCGCAAAATTAAAACTCACGCTGAGCACCCAGAATAGGAAATCCCACGCGAATCCGACGTTAAACGTCTAGGGATTTGTCGGACCCTAGTGGGGGCCACTGGCTAAATAAATTAACCGTTCAGGAAAGTAGGAAAATTAACCCAATCCAAATACCGAATCAATACACTTCCCGGTTAAACGAGGATAGGGAACAGCGGTATGGTCTCTTTGGCCTGTGAGCAAGTGTCGGAGCCGACCTCCCTGGGAACCTCAAAGGTAGTACTTCTCTTAGGCTACGTGCGCAACCCGTCCGGCAGGATCAGAACACATCCTGTGAAGCGCTCCTGCGGCTTACTAAGCCCCGTAAGTTCTTGGGCCTGACCCGAATAAAACGAAAATTTAAGAATCTGAACCCAATAGGTCCACCCTTGAAGTCACGATAGCCGGGGTCGTATGGACATTACGTTCGTGGAAGTGTGTAATGAAGCAGCGTCACGTCGTTATTACACTTGTAAAAACCTACCGTCATGCGATATATCATATCATTCACAAGACAAATTTCAACACAATCGTGAATCAAATCTCGAAGCTCCGACTTTTTGAATTTAGTAAGGTTTAGTTTATCCCAATCAATATTGCGATTATTTTCAGAAAATCGTCCATAATATTCGTGGACGTTGTACTACGCGGTAAAATCTGCGCTGAACAGCCCGCAATAAAAATGCGTTATGGTAAACGAACAATGCTTCAAGTTGTTCACTAAACCAAAATTTTCAAAACTACAACATTTGGTAGTTTGGTTAGAGTAAATTCGGTTAGAGTCAAGCTCAACAGGGTCTTCTTTCCCCGCCGACTTCGCGGTGCCCGTTCCAACCGCTGTGGTTTCGCTAGATAGTAGATAGGGACAGTAGGAATCTCGTTAATCCATTCATGCGCGTCACTAATTAGATGACTTAGCTTCCGCAGTTATAAATATGGTCAGTTTATAAGCATTCAGCGTTTAAAAATTTGTTTTGTAACCTTTTAATTAAACAGTTCAGGTGTGCTAAATTTTGTGTTTTTTGAAATTTCATTGTGTTTTTGCAATAAGAAAAACACAAAAAATAACCCTGTTCTAAAGCATGCTGAAACAGGACGTAAGGTCGTCCATATATTGGCAGTGAACTGCTTTCTTTCTCAGCGTTTGAAGGGAGTCAGGAAACGAAACGCGGAACAGAAATATAATCATTGAGGTCAAACTAGCTACGTTCGACCCGATTCCCTTCGCTACACGATTAACTAGCACTACGCAATTATCACTGTCGATTGTAAGGATACTAACATTACGTGAAATAAAATTATAATTGGAAATTTCCCGTATATATACAAAGGGACGGCGCCGATCTACACTTCGCCAGCTTTTCGACCCGTACGAGGTCCAGAGCGGTAATCGGAGCTACAAGTGGTAATTTTCGTATGTACGCTCTCTGTTTTCATTAACCCTAAAACGAAGTAAGGATTAGGAACCCGGGTCCGGATTCGCAGACCCCACATGAAAGTCAGAATTTCTTGGCTCTTTCACCTGAGCAACAACTGGCGTAGTATATCGTAGCACTATTTCCATCTTTTTGTTATCTTTGTTGTGTCCTATATAAAGCTATGTGCATACATACCTTCTTTTAGACCTTTAATCATTTCCGGCTTAACTTTTTTCAAGAACTGGGGAACTAAAAGATAATCACGGGCAATTGCTTTTCGATGCCTTCGTTCTTGACCCTAAAGTATGTAATCTGTTATGCAATTCAATGCATACAAAATAAAGTAAATGATTAGGTATTTACAACAAAACATGTACTTTATCACATAGACTTGGCATTATATAAAGAGTATCTCAGTTGACAATTATTTCTAAGCGACAATGTCGAAATGAACAATCCGTATAATGAGACAAAGTCTTAATGATTGTAATACAACCATTAAATTAGTTGTTGAATTATTGCAAATATTGATAAATAAAATTAATAGACAGTTATAAACGTTTCAAAT
>JASANE010029030.1:0-13664 GCA_030248225.1 Trileptium ribeirensis | reverse complement strand
TGTCCATCGTTCTTCGTTCAGTTACGTATTGCTCGGTATGTAAGTAGCTGTTTTCCTTTGTTACTCTTTCCAGTGTAAACAGATGAGTGTGAGTGTTTGTTCCTGTAGTTAAGAATTTCTTTATCGCTATCATGCATTCAGAGTTTTGGGTGACAACATTTTAGGTGCCATAATTTTCAAAAACGCATTTCGGTTATGATTAAGTATTGCACCATTCGCCTAAATTTCATTGTGTTGGACGAATTTTTAGTATGCCTTGAACAAATAAAATTTATGAATACGTCAGACTGTATAATAACTTGAAAATTTTCTCTTCTGAGTTTGGTAAGATTGCATTTCGGAGCAAAATGGGATCCGCCGGATGTACATTGGACAATTATATAAATTAATGGACATTGAAATACAATTACTATACGATATAATAGCTTAAGCAAGTTTGATGAAAATGTGTAATAGGTTTATAGGTTTATCGTAATGGTGATTTTAAGCTCTGAAAATGTTAATTTTAGCGACATTTATAAGTTAAATTTAGTTATTGCATGAGGAATAATAAAAAAATATTTCCAACAAGTTGTTAACCATTTTCCATTGAGTTGGTGTGCTCCGTTTGGAGGTGATTGATATTGAACTGGCTGTTAAATTTTTCGCTAAAGTAACTCAGTAACTCTATTTTGCTCTGTTTACCCAAATTTCTCCATGTTAAACTATTTACAGGCTTTGGTGCAGTCAGATGTGGTATTTTTGTGTCTATTTGTTTCTCTGTTTGCGAAAAATGAGGTTGACTATGGGGAAAAATTGATCTTAATGGGAATGGAGAAAGAAACGCCTGGAAAAAGGCTTATTGTGTTGTAAAAATTCTTTTGTTATTATAGTATGGGTAAAGATGAAATTGTTACGACATCGTGAATATTGGAAAAATGCTTTGGGTTAATTTGTATTTTAGTTATTTTGGAAAAATAGCTTATAAACATAACGCAGTCGCTAAAATGACCGTATTCTAACACACAGGTGAAACCCCTGTTGTCGACCTGCCACGTGGCACATTTTATTCTTAATAAACTTTTTTTATTGTGCATCCCGTTCCTAAAATTTTTATTGTGCACCCCTGGCCTAGGTTGGGAAAATCTAAGCCCTGATGTTTCACTCTTGTCACATTTTAGAATTTTTCAAAAGAATAAATAACCATTATTTAATAATACATTCAGTCGCTAAAATAACCCTGGACTAGCTTGGTGTGCTTCATATATTTCTTGTTACATTTACGACATACGTAATGTTGTAGGCTGTAACTAGAAAGTTAATTTTTAATTTTCAGTAGTGTACTACATTAGCGTAATATTGATACATTATCGCTTCTGTATAACTGTTGTCTTACTTGTCCGGAAGCAGAATTTGGAATCATATAGAACCGTCCTCGCCGCGCCAGTTTCTAAATATTACAAAATTCGTTTTTGCGGGTTTGGGCCGCCAGAAATGATAGGTTTAGGTGGCTGGTCTTATATAGAAACATTTAGACGAAGGCTTACTAGTGGTTAGCAATATAACTTATATTAACATAAATTTATGAGAAAATTCATACAATATTAGATTATACAATTATAATTATTATTTATATAGTGTACACCAATATTAAATTTCTACTTATGTAAATACATATCTATACGAAAATATCATAACTTATACAAGGAGAGGTCATTGTACAGCTAAGTGTTTAAACGGCAGCATTTCCCGTTAGGTTTTGCCTACATCGCACTTTTAGCTATATTCGTGTGAGTTTTAAATCAATATAAGTTGTGATCTGGACAAACTTTAGCACAGAAGGGCTGCATTTTGAGAAAAGCACCAACCGAAGTGTTTAGCAAAATGTCGCACTAATCGGGTTTCTCCCATTTTAGTTGAGTTTTCGGCCGACAATAGCCGAGCTCAAAGATCGTTCGATTATTCAATTCAACGACTACGTTGAAGTAACTCAGGCCGAAATTTACGACCGAAAAGCGGACAAGCCGTGGACACGGCTAACGCCAAAAGATAAAGCCGCTATTCGAAAAGAGCTAAACGAATTTAAATCGACCGAAATGGAGGTCCACGAGGAAAGCAAACACTATACAAGGTATTCTAATTAATAACTTGACGCCGCTTAATGCAAACTGTTTTGTTAAAACAATGATATTTACTTAACTTTTGTCTGTACTTCACACAATTTCATAGTAATGCGCTCAATCTGGTAGTAAACGAACCTTTAGCGAGCAGTTGTTTTTATGTGGTTATATTTCAATCATCAGTGCCTACAAAATTATAATTTCGGAGAGACGCAGCATCGTTTTGTATGGTTTTGTGTAATCGTAGCCTTGTTGCTTCCGTCATCGGGAAGCGATACAATAGCGTTACTTTGTGAATTCATCTGCTGCTCCGGCAAAACTTTGTCATAGTTTAACTCTACACACATACATGCTCATGGGGGTAGGGGTTACCTCCTGAGGCTCGGATCCCCCGTCCACGCCAACTGGCTGACCCCCTGGCACACCGAAGGCCCCCCTGGGCCCTTGGACCGCGAGATTATTTATATCTATACAACCGTTTGTAATCTAGTAGCGTTATCAAGGTTATACCAATATGAATATCAGTAGGTTATAATATATACCAGTCGAGACAACTCGTGAACAAAAACGCTGCATAGCACTCGATACAATAAACTGTATGCCGCTTTACTATCGACCAGCGAACAACGAGAAAAAATGTTAAAATTAAAAATTTTCCCCACTAACAAGTTGCAAACGATCAATAAAAATTATTCTGTCGAATACTTTACAATTACAGCTTCCGGGATGACAGACACGCAGCGCTTAACTTTCAGATGTAATATTTGGCCGCATACGTTTTTTAAATTTTTGCGACATTTTCAACATAACTATTTAAAAAATTTCAGCACGTGGAGCTTGAAATATCGGCTCATGTCGAGTTCCCTTCGCCCTATAACTGCTGGGGGACTTGACATACAGTACTCGCCAGAAATGAGTGCTGTTCGTTCGATGTTCGCTCGAAGTTCGTTCGATGTTCGCTCGATAAATTCAAAATTTTGTTCGAGACGTGTTCGAAATTTTGGCGCACTTTTTTAAATTTGTTCGAAAGCTGTTCGAAGTTTATTCGAGAATAATTAAACTTTGTTCGATTTCTGTTCGATGTTCGTTCGTTCGAAATGTGACAGTCATTTCTGGCGAGTACTGTAAGTACCATAGGGTAAAAATGCAGCGTTTCAAACCTAGACCCAAGGCTCAGGTTTAGCCCTATGCTTAGAGAGACTAAACGTTGTACGCGCGGGATAGGGGGGAACTTGACTGATACTGGGGAGGGGGCGGAATTTAGCATGATCCAAAATATTTTACTAGTGCAACATCTGAATTACACTGTCTGTCTTGTGCTGACTGATTAATTAATTTTTTCTTGTTGGTTGCTGCAGCTGATTATTTTTTCAAAAAATGTGCTAACGCATGATTCAGCAAAGGGACACAGCGTTGAGTACAAAAAATTCTCGGTTTGTGGAAAATCGAACCATTTTATAGTTTACTTATCGCAATACACTATTTTTAGTGTTACAGTAGACGCTGAATGTCGGTGCCACACTTATGTAGACTTAACAGCCGAAGACAGTGCCTATGAAATAGTTATTATAACACTTTTGACTCGATATTGTCTTACTCAAAACGTAAGCAGTCATTTTGGATGTCCATAAATATAGTTATTATTGTTTCAGGTTTCATCGACCATAAACACCGATTTCGGGTATTTTCTTTACAAAATACGGTATCGATAATAGTTAGTATTCGTGGTGAATGGACTGATGTACATAATAATTGTGTTCGTACCGATCGTGCTCATCGTAAGACATTGCACAATCAGTTTGTACATCGTGCGCTGTTACACATTCCATTTCCACTTATCACATCAAACCATTATAGAATATGATGCCAAAACGTTTTGATAGCTCAAACGTTGGATGAGCTTTCTCTGATCATTGTCGTATATATGATCTGCTGGCCAGACTGTAGGACCTGGCTTAGCCAAGGTGTATAATAATTTGTTGTTTGTATGATTGTGTTCCACGCGTTGCCAATAATTTCGTGATTGTTCGAGCCCAAATTCAACAGGATTTAGCCACGCGTTGATTACATACGTATGCGTAAGAACGATGATGGAGGAGCTGCTCCAGTTGACTACCGCCCTCATCGTATTATGATCATTTGGCCAGACTGTTTTAATTTGACTGCGAATAGCCAAGGTGTACAGTTATTATTTAATGTTTGTATGATTGCGGTCCACGTTGCTATCAATCGGAATTGAGCGAGCTAAAATGTATCAGAATTTGCACTAGAGCGATAAAGCGCAAGAACGATGTTGTAGATAAGTACTGCGACCCTGCGCTGGTATTACACTATGACGGTTAGTCTTTTAGTGAGAATAACCTCTTAGTTTATTATTATTTTAATTAATTATATAACTATTATTATAATTAATATTGAACTGCAGCATGCGCCAGGAATGACGGTCGGATTTCGAGTGAGCGAATAGCTCCCTCGAGATTTCGAAATTATTATTTAAACTAATAATAAATTCTATTTTTATAGCAAATTTATTTCAAACGAGTCGAGAACTAGCGACCGTAATTTTTGGCGGGTACTAGGCTTAGAATTTAATGACAAATTAAGAATAATAATCAACATTAAAATTGTCCGACGACGTTTTGGGGTGGAAATCGTTCTGAGCGCTGAAATGGTCCTAAGCCTGTGATGCTTTTTACAGCAATAATCTTTCCAAAACTCACTCATGCACTGCAGTGGATCTGTATACATGGTGTCCACGTAAGTTCTTGATTTAAGATTTGAAGAGGATTCCCGCATGTGATTTCGTAATCTTGATTAAGAATGACCAAAAGTAATGATAAATAAATATTGCAAAGTATTCTCTTTCCTTGGTTTCGAGCGATTGCTTTTAATGGCAGGTACGCAAAAATGAACACGAACGGATTGTTTTTTCAACTTTTGCGCTAAGTTATGAAATAGCCCAGGATTACTGTTTGATTTACATCTACTACTGGATGTAATAAAAATATATTAAATTGGTTGGTACTACTAAATGTTCTTTATAAATAATTTGTAGAAGAGTATGACGCGCATGTATGTATTTTGCCGTATCCGAATACGTGGTTATTTTTCAGCTTGGCTGCATTCCCAAGGATTCCCAGGGGTGCTTTTCAAATGTTCTGTGGGAGGTTAACAAAGATCGTGTTCCTAACAATTAATGAAATTAGAGGAGGAGTAGCATTCACAAATGGCTCTTGTTCTGTAGTCTTATTGGTTGTTGTGTACGCGATAGCTGTTAGCCCTTCAAAGAGGCTTTGGGGTAGTCGATGACATCCAAAAGAGGTTTTGGTGGTATCCCACCCCGGAATCCTTGAAGGTGCTTCAGCCGAAAAATAACTATATCAGCGGGTAAGGTAAAGAACATGAGTCTGACCGGGTGTCATACTCTCCTACAAAAATTTTTTAATGGACTCTTGTTACTGTAATTTACTGGGGCTAAAACAGGTGATCTGATTCTTCATATAATGTAATACACTATTTTGTGGTCACATTATCAACCTGTGTACATTGTATGTATGTTACTGACTATTGAGTTGATTATTATTTCAATATGCGTGTACGATTTCATAGCAGCTATAAGTAATAGTTGCAGCACAGCCATCGTGTGTCAAGTGATTTGTAAGCACGGTTGTAACGAGTTCAGACGAGTGCGTCAGCATGAGTTTGAACGAGTTAAACAACACAACCGTGCGTACAAATCACTTGACGCATGTCTGGCCGTGCAAGAACTGACACGTAATACAGCTAATTTAGCTAAATGTGCGTTAAGTCATTTTGATGCACGGCTTTAACAATATAAGCTGTGTTACAAATATTATTAGAGTTGCTACTTTGCGTTTTGCTATGCGATTTAAAATTTTGCTGCATGAGTTTTGGCGTTGTTGTAGGATTCAGACATCAAAAAATTTTATTGTGAACTTGTGACGCGTGAAACGATGTTAAAACACTGTTGTGGGAATAGTTTGGTTATTGTGCTATGGTTTAGTCTAAAGTGTTCCCACGCGTGAAAATAAAATTGCGTGCAAAATTGCTAATGTTTAGCTTCGTAGTGTTACGGTGCAAAGTGGTCACAAAATTATATTCTGTCAGTGATTATTATAAATGTAGTAATTAATACCGGCGGCCTATTTGCTTCTATTGGTTCTGACGAGTCAAATATGTCATTTTTGGCTATATCGTAACCTGTCTGTTAGCGGCATAAAAACCTGTCGGACTATAACATAAGTGACTTGTGTGCACGAGACGTGTTACTTTCTATGCTAAAATTGTGCATTTTACAATTTGTGACGTACGAATTACCATTATAGTTGTAATTTTTTCTCTAATTATGGCTTCAGGGTTATAACGATTGTGCCCCTATTTTACATAAAAGTATGTTAGGAGTCTTGTGCTGTGAAGGAGCCGTCGTAAAATGTCATAGGTTTTCAAATTATATGCATATTTACCCGGCAATGATAGGACGTTAAGAGGAAGCGAAACACGGGTTTTTGCTGTTTGTATAAAAGCGAATGTCGTTCTTCGCTAGAAAACGAATTTTTCGAATACTTCACTGGGTTTTAAATGGTAGGAAATGGTGAAAAATATAAAAAAGTGCTTAATTATGTCATTTTATAGATTTGTGATATATGCACTATAATGGTTTTAAAACCGGATTTTTAATATATTGGAGTGTACGCGCCGTTAACATCAAAATGTCTCAAGTGACAACGTACTCAAGGGTTATACCAATGCCAAATATATATTTTACAACTTGAATACTTTTTATGCATGAGTAAACTTAAGCCGCGCCGCTTACCTCCTCTTTTGACAAGAGCGATTGCCATTCATTTGTTCACTGAACTCAAATTTCATTTTTGCGTTAAAGAACAGAAATTAGTCCGTTTCATATTCCATAGATTATTATTTGAAAATGTTTGTGAACACATTGGTGTTAAAGTACAGGAGCCGAATTGCATTCGCTAATGGCGTTATGGAACAGATAAATGTCGAAATTGGATACGGCGATTGAAATCCGAGTTTTGTTCGCAAACAACGTTTTGTATATGGTGTCAAAAGAAGATGGTTGGGAACGTATCTTAAGTTTACTCTTGTATTATACGCTTGGTTTCAATATGGTCGACTGTACTGGTCGATAGCAAGGAGGTCGGTTTGCATCGTTCCAGTTTGCCGTGTCTTCCAAAATTCGTTTGTTTCTAACAATAATTTAAACATTAGTAAGGGCGCATTAATATTCGCTAGTGTGCAGTTCAGTGTAATTTATACCAATCAATCAATAAAGCTAATTAATGAATCACTCAGTATGTATTTATGCATGTGTAACAGGAAAGCCCGTGTAACAAAACTTTCGCCAGGCATTAAAGTCCAACGACTATGATGGCATGCTTGAAACTTGGGCAATGTCTTGGTGGTATACAAGTAAACATCAGAATATATATTATTGTTAAGGAATAGTTTACGAAACATTTATACGGGTTTAGGCGGTAATATTAGGCACTGCATCGCGTGTCTCTATGCGTCCCTGATATCAGTACTGTTTTCCAAATTGTGTCTCTACGCGTGTTCTTTTTGCTGTCACTGTTTCTATCGCCGTGGATTAAAGTGTTGTTTGTTCTTTTTTACATTTACAAATTGATCACGATTAACCAGCAAGGGTTTAGGCGGTAATATTAGGCACTGCATCGCGTGTCTCTATGCGTCCCTGATATCAGTACTGTTTTCCAAATTGTGTCTCTACGCGTGTTCTTTTTGCTGTCACTGTTTCTATCGCCGTGGATTAAAGTGTTGTTTGTTCTTTTTTACATTTACAAATTGATCACGGTTAACCAGCAAAGGATTATTTTTTGCCGGAGGAAGGGTCAGCTGAATATTAGCCGATAACGCAAGGATGGACTCAGTGTTGCCTGTTTTCCCGGGTACAACTATCTCAAAAACTGTTTACTATTATGATCAGGCTAGAGCAGTGTTTTAACACATGACTGTTATCCAGATGCCTGCAGCTAAAGTTGTACCATTTTTAGAATACAAATTGTGCATTCGGACAGTAATACTGATCGCACAGTATAACTAAGATTCTAGCTAAGCATTAATTCGCCCGGTTTGCTAGTTACAGTGACATCACTATAATTGCAAAGTGTTTCAAGCGGTCCGTTTAGTATGCGGAGGCTCGGGTGTGTGATTTCGGTGATCCCACACGTTAAGTTGACCGAAATATAATAAACAATTATTGTATATACTTTATAGTACCTACACTTTCGCAATGTTTTTTAACATTTCTTCCATGTTTATCGAGCAAATCAAAGTGTTTTGCCGGTGACAATGTTTATCGAGCAAATCAAAGTGTTTTGCCGGTAACATTATATATGTGTCGACACAAGCGATGATTTGGCTTTTGCAAGCGTATCTGAGCGAGCATTGCTCGATTGGCTAGTACAACATGAACGATTGGCTAGCGAACCAAACTATTATTTAGGATTTACACCAGTTAAAAAGTGCTGTACCATTAGTTACAAGGCTTATCACTGTATTGATACGATGTAGTTAGCTACATTGTGCAGATGTTTGCTAACACGGCCAAGGTAATCTTGAGGTGCCAAAGTGTAATGCATGCCATGCCGTTCTCGATATACTAAACATTAGCCTATGCGCCTATATCCGTATATAAGATATACACTAAGACCAAGTCGGGGGCTACCGCCCCCGAACCCCACGCTATAAGCTGTTATTTTTCTAACGGTATAACGTACTTCATGTCCCTCAGGGTTGCCTGAACCGTTAAGAGCGTAGTAATTTTTGGGGGCTATGGGGAGACAATAGTATCTGATCATGTGTATGGTGTTTTTTAAGTTGGCACGGCCCTTAATTTTCTTGATGAGGTGGTATTTGTAAGGGAACTTTAATGGGCTAAAAATGTATTTGACAAACATTTTACTCGCAAAACCGAATTGAGAACGATTGCGGTGAAGTAGAAATATTTGGTAAAATTTGAACATTTTTCCATATGAAATGGCTAACTCGATATGTATGTTTGCTGTTAAATGATTTTAAACTATATACCTGTTTTTCGTTCTAGCGCTTAATATAAATATTCTAGCGTTCTAAATATTGTACATCTGTTTTAAACAAACCTATGTAGCCATTGTTTATGCCCGTCTTTAACTTTATATCGAATTATGGAACACAGGGGTTCCGGAATAGGGGGAAGGTGTCGTAGTGTCCCCTATGGTCAACTGCAAATTTACTACTTGCCTACTGGCGACCTCCGATTTTTATGCGCTTTTCGTCGATTATAGCGCTGACCCCCATATGAGCGGACTGACGTAAAATGTTGCTGTTAGATACTGTTCGATGTTAAACCACTACGAATTTAGGGGCAGTTGGTCAGGTACATGATACTGTCCAGTCTGAAACTATTTTGTACAATTTTGTTGTAGTCTTTTTTTAACAAAGCTTTATATGTGCTTTTATAATACGCTTACATTTGTATATTATACATTAATATATTTAAGCATGTTTTTTTCACTGTGATATTTGCTTGTAATATAGTTTGCAATAAGGAATCGTTTACCTTTGTTGGCCGTCTGATGCTTTTAAATGCCGTGAGTGTAATGTATTGTAACTATGAGCTTATCAAAAAAATTTTTTTGCCGTAATTTAACATGATTATAAACTTCTTCCCACATTTTAATCTTTTCGTTCTTAAGCCAAAGCGTAGTACGTACAATCTTGAACAAACTTTTTGCTCCGACCGCGGACTGAATGTAGATCGCTCGGGTGCAGGTCTTGTACGCTAACTGCTACGCTATTTGGGAGCCGTTGCCCGGTTTCTTGTAGGAACCTCACAACGCGAACGAATAACAACGCATTTACACACGGACGCCGCAAGTCAAACGCGGCAATTAACTCGACACTCAATGTACGCTGCGACAAATGTGTTATTATACGAACGAAAGGTTTAAGCTGGTCGTCGTACTATTTGCTGAATGATGGCCACATAAACCGTTGGAAGGCTCATTGCTGTGACTTGGTTTTGCGACTTCCCGAGTTTGGCATTATTGCCCCATGGAAAATGAAAATGTCTTGTCTACAAAAACCGTGATATGTTTACGACGCTGTATCCTACCCGCGATTTTCCTTAAAACACCAGTTACAGGCTTTGCTTTCCGATTTTGCAACTGGCTTTTATGTATATTTGGTTCTGTTTATTTCTTCAGCAGTTTGCTTCCGTAAGCTTTATAAATAGAGTGTGTTTTTGTCCACTCAGCTGTACATTATATTTTGAAGCAGCACGTGTCGAGCACCCATCGCGTTTATTTTACAAACATCTTGGGTATTCTTAAACGCGGATTTAAAACTGTTCCGCATTGCCATCGGCAATTTACTGGATATCAAATTTATTTGGTTAAACCTTTGCCTTGTGTATAGCACGTTTGACAAATTCATGCCAACACCACGAATCGAATCTGAAAAATGCATTGATAAAAGTGGCGTGAGCTATTGCTATTCCTTAAGGAACCTCACAAACCCATTGAAAAGCATAACACGTGCAAACATACGTCACGCGACAAACTCAACACAGCTTAATAAGTGTTTATTGGAAAAGTTAGGCGTGAAAGGGTTAAAAATACCGCTTTTTCCATTATAAATTTGTATTTCTAAACGTTTTATGTAAAAGCTCGTTCAATGTGTTATAAACTTGCGGAATGAGCTATTCGTTTTGTCTCCAAATGTATTATTGATTTTTACTCGCAATAGTGAGAAGTTTCGGTTTTATTTTCTTTTATATATGGCTAAAGGTCTTTAAACTTTGTTAAATGTATAAATCTGTCGATTGAAACGTATCGTATATATATGTGGTGTTATGGTCATTTGGTTGCGATCACCAAACTGCACAAAACTTGCAATATAAACAAACATTTGGAATTTCCGAAAATATCCTTTTAATAGTAAACAATTTTTCTAAAATATACGAATTTGTTCCAATGGCTTTGAACTTAGGGAATATTGGTTCTTGAAAATTTAAACGTTCATTTATTTAAATTTTTGTGTATACCTATGTAGACGTTATTATTAAATGTTTCCATTACTGTAAGTCAGGTATAATCGTCGTTATTATGTTTGTAGCGCATGCTTAATTATGAAGTAAAATACATCGCGCTTGTGCTACTTCCGAGCAGCTTTGTTCTCTTTTAATTCTACAATTCTAAATTAAAACATTCTTTTAGGCCATGTAATGTGGACTATGATTGGAAAAACTGATTAGTTAACCGTGGGACAGGCCCGACCGACCTAGGTTTCCAGTTTTAAGGATTTAGGTCAAGATGTTTACATTGAGACAGATAAATGTGCTTCATACTGTTGGCTTTACCTTAGATGATATCGGGCCTCAATTTTGGAAAATGTTTCAGGTTTGTACTCTCTGAACTCAAAGGTAAACTTAACGCATCCTATGTTTTTGTTGTGGGCGCCACCTAGTGACGGGGTCTACGGCAACCCATTAATGTCCACTGTTACCGAGCAGTGAATACAAATCATTGTGCGTTCTGTACTGTAGCGATAGGTTGTTAACTTCGATTGAGCTGCGTTTATATAATTATGACACCATCTTTAAATTGGTACAACGTATTCTGCGTTGATGAGCTGACTCAGCGCAATTCCCGGGTTTAGGATTCAGATATCCTTAACCCATAAATAATCTGGTAGGATTAAAAGAACCGCTTACTGGCTTGTACAGTATGCAAATAATTTACCGTCTACCTATTGAAGTGCTCATAAGGTTCTATAGGCATTTTCACAAAAGTAATTTATTATGATACAATAATATATTGTGCGAAAATGCATGGAAATTGTTGAAAGAATTAAGTTTGCTGTTGCCATAAATAATCTATTAGGGATAGATATACAGCTTATTCTTTCCAAGGTGTTCTTCCGCATACTAGTTGGTGTATGGGTAAAAATTCTTCAAATATACGTCGTATCATTAAATGACATTAGCCGCTTTGAGCCGAGTGGGCTTGACCATTTTTACCGAAGGTCGTCGAGGCTAGAAGAGTCAGCCCGACTCGGAGGTTAAAATTTCGGGCTAGGCTCGGTACTAAAAAAATTAAGGCTGGCTCAGCTTGAGCTGGAGCAGAGCCGAACATCGAGCCTAACGTCTCGCATCCATGGGTTTTGTAATGTGTAATTACTATAAGGTCGGTGACGCAGATAACGCAACAAATGCTGTTCAGCTGGACGCAATTGAGGGCTCAAAAATCTAATATTAATGTTAACTATTGCATCTTTGAGGCCGCTTCTTTACTCAAGTTCCCAGAAAAACATCATTTTTCACTATTTTGGGCTATAAAGCATGTGAATTCAATAATTGGATTGGTCGAAACACCTACAGCCGTCGAACGAATTCATGAATGACGCTAACTTTCAGTTCTGCATAAAGGTGTATTGAGCGCCTCGATCGCCGAATCTCCAACTGCAAATCGAAAAATGGACTTCAAAAATATTGAAAAACAAGAGAATTGATCAACAATCCCATATTTTAATGTATGTAATTTCAGAACTGCCACAAGTTTAATATTTTTCAGAAACGAATGAAAATTCAATTGGACTATACACTATTTTTAGGCTGTATTTAGTAGTCAAAATTTATATAAAATATTGAGAAACAGTCGCAGTAAAAGTATATTAAATGGTTTGCAGCGGTCACCTTAATTATACAGATTTATTTATTACGAAACGGGTTATGCTAAGCTAAGGGTCGACGTTATGTCCTTAAAAAGAACAGCGTTTATACCGCCAATTTTAGCAATAAATGCAATAATCACGCAATATTATAATAAATAAATACGTAATAAATGACGATGCGTCTAATTTGTTTCAGATACATTAATATTAATTAATAATGTTTAATTAATAATAATAATTATTAATAATAATAATAAGATTAATTAATAATGTTTCAGATACGCCAGTTTACAGCCATTTTGAGCGGATTGACAGCGTTAGTGATTAATATATGCGTCTGCTAAAGTATATATTTTTATATGTCTGGTGATCAGTACCCCATGCCCCGATACATTAACTTGAATGAATATTTAACAAATATGAATTATGACATCTTGGAATGAAGCCTCAAAAAACCTCGACTACTTTATGACTGAAGTGTCGCACCGCCACAATAGTAGCTAAAATCCCAGACTTGAATTGATCATATTAAAAGATACGTAGAGCAGCTACACGGTTTACCTTGCTTTGCGCTATCACTGCACCAAAAATGTATCCCATTGATAGTGACCATAGCTAAAAGACTTGTGTAGTAGTAGTGACAAATTATTTATGAAACATGCGGCCCATGTCAACTTTAGGGACCGAAGGATAATGCATGCCATCATGTCGTTCTCGATATACTAAGCCTTAGCCTTAGTCTTAGTCTAAGCTAAGGTCCCTATATGGCCCATGTACTAAGCCTAAGTCAGGGGGCTACCGCCCCCCGAACACGCTCTAAGCTGTTCTTTTTCTAACGTTATAACGTCC
>JASANE010029026.1:0-34500 GCA_030248225.1 Trileptium ribeirensis | reverse complement strand
GGTTAAGCCCGCGGGTGGCGGGTAACCCGCGGGTACGGGTACCCGCGGGTACCCACAGGTTTCCCATGTTTGGTGGTTCACGATGAGTCAAGTGTCGACTGGTGTGTTTCGTGGAAGCTGTTAAAATTGGTCTAACTGCACGGTGTTCCCAAAGCCAATGTTCAATATATAGCTAGTGAAATGAATTTTAGACTGATCACAGTAGACTTAATGTTGTGTTGTCGAACGATCGTATTAACTGCTGCATACTTTGAATTCGACAGCGCCTGGCTATTAATAGTATCCTGCCTCGTACACTCAAGTTTTTGTAGCGTTTGTGTTTTATATTATTTTTAAATTACGCATAAATTAAATTTATATTTGTTTTGGTATTGTTATTCAAGTCTGGCCGTATTATGCGGATAATGTACGTTAAAATCAAATATGCCCGCGAGCCGCCATGCTAATGTGATAAATTTGTTTTTTTTGGGGGGGAGGCAGGGTGGTTGGCGACCAACGCAGATAAACGCACCCGTTTTGGCATTCTGGCGTGCCATTTTGCATAACCGAGTCACAGAGCTGCCCGACTGGTGTGCACACATAAAAACAGTTCAAATACTCACTTCCCTGCTGGTCCGTGTTGTTTCCAACTAAGTTGGACCTTTGTGTGCGAAACTCTTGCAAAATTGCGCAATGTTTTTGACTTCCATAACTAAATAGATTTTGATAATTTTTTCGTTGGATGCCTCTAGGTTCCCACTGTGCCTTCCAGTCAGTATCTTTACCTACTTTAGGGCCACATACGACTTTGTGGGCATTTTGTGTCAATAAAAGTTTCATCATAAATTACACAGCTAGACCAAGTGTTTGTATTCATGCTGTGTTAGCGTTAGCTTATTGCCGCCGTTTTACTATTTCTTGTTTTACAAGCATAAGGGCCAACACTAGTTGGGATCTCGCCGATCGAGGCTCATCTGTATTTCTAATACTATATTGTTTTAATTGTCGCCCATGAAACGGTTTATGCGCTTAATTTCAGTTCTCTTAAAATGATGTCATTATCCAATGAAAATCGGGCTAACATTATAGAACGTTCGTTGCGTTCAAGAGATAAGGAGTATAGTCTGAAGCAAAATGAAAAGTGTATATCTGATGTGTGGTCACACTTTCGGCTGATATATAAAGACGAACTATGAATCTCGGATTTTTTGTTCATGCCACCACTGCAAACGCGTACTCGTCTATTGTGCAGGCGGAAAAAGCTTGGGTAGTTCTACGCTTTCGCGGCATTTGTCGGTGTGTACGAGAGGACCGTCTGCTTCAGAAGAACGTCAGCTAAAGCTTACATCGTGTGTGGCATAGCCTGTGAACTTCAGCGAAGTTGAAGTATCTCGAGTAAAAAAGGCCGAGGTCGGGTTTGTGGTCCAAGGCCACCATTCTTTCCTTTCAATTGAAAATCCAGGACTTGTCGATATTTGCCAGCTTTTTGTCGATCTCGGTGCAAAGAAAGGCAAATTTGACGTCAAACATGTTTTGGTTGGACGAGAAGCTGTTACTCAAGAGGCAAAAAAGATAGCCAAAGTCATCAAGGACAATTTGAAATCACGCATTGCGGAACCTCTTACTGACGGAAGTCTGGCTCTTACCGTTGATTTTGCTACTGATGACATGATGAAGAGGTCATACCTCGATGTGCATTGTTGTTGGGTTGATAGATACTTCAATTTTAACCACAGTCTCATGGCACTACGTCATTTTGGGAGTGATGCGCATAGTGCTTTTAATATCGTCGAAGCTCTTTCAGAAGTTTGTGATGATTTCAATGTCAACCTCAATGATGTCCCAATCACCACAGATTGCGGATCAAATATTATAGCCGCGTTAAAAAACAATATTCGTTTACTGAGCGTTGTAGAAGCCAATAGGTAATTCCCTTCAGTGGGCAATGTAGAGATTACTAGGCGGCTCCCTTTAGTGGGCACAGTAGAAGCGACTAGGCAGTTCTTTTTAATGGGCGCTGTAGACCGCAAGGAGGTTCCCTTTACTAGGTCATGTATAAGTGCAAATCGCGGTATCTTTAGGATGCTACAAATTCGTGTGTTGGGCATGGGGCGGGCACCCTCCCAGAATGCCGGCGTGCTTCCATTTGGGTGGCTGGTTGGACGGTAGGTAGGTGGGCTGCGAAAGCGGATCACGTCCTTGTCGTGCAGCCTGCGCAGCGAGAGGTCGCTGGCGAAGAATCCACTATCAGAAAGCTAACGAGATTAGCTTAGCTTCAAAACGCAAAGAGATAAATATGTTGGACCATTAAGGGTTGAATAAGTTGCGGGCCTGAAAAAAGACTTGAGCCCGCGGGTACGGGTACGGGTACGAGGACGACGACAATTACGACCCGAAGGCCACAGATTGGAGGTGGTGCGACCTCCTAGACAGCAGCCTTGCGGGAGACGGTTGTAGCGCCTGTGACACTCCAAACTTTACTCCCGAAATCTCGAGCTCCCGCCCCAAACTTACCTCAAGAACCGCCACTAACGGCGACGCATATTGTTGCAGGAATCATCGGATCAAAGAATAAACAACGTAGAACAACTCCCGCAACCATGTGTGCCGTGTTATACTATGCCGCCCCGATTGAAACGCTCCTGTCCAAAGGCACGCGATGGCCAGAACTTTCAAATATGATTCCGTTGGGCCAAACAATCAAACAATACCCGATACAATACGCTTCAACGGAGCAAGGATACCAACTCCCCGTCATCTATTTGTTCGACGAGGAGCAAGCGAAACAAGGTATATCCGACCTTAAGATGGGAGCTCGAGACATCAAGGCCATTTCCCGTATGAACAAGCAAAGGTTCCCCGACCCATAAACAACGAAGCGCCTTTGCCCTGTCCTCCTTCACCTCATGCGAACGGTGCTCCTCGAAAAATTCAAAATTCCGCAATTCCAAAATGCCTTTCTTACCACGGGCCATTCTCAATTACTCGAGGCAAATCGCTCAAACTCGTTCTGGGGAATTGGCCTCGGCCCATAGGACATTACTCTCGGTAGACGTCCGCGGCCATGCCACAACGTCATGAGCCGCCTGTTAGAAGAAATCCGGACCTTTATTCGGCACGGTGTCGCCACTTGGCCAACTGTACTCATCCTCGGCGACTTTCTGGCGGCACCACTGGTCAAAATGGCCTCCTTGAAAGGATGGTTCGCCATGGCGTGGCTACAATGCAATTCCTGGTTCCATTGGCAGCCTGAATTGCGACGCCTCAAAGCAAGACCATTATGATTCTTGGTGGGTATAAGGCCGAATTGCGATCCAAACCGCATGAAGCTCGCCTCCTAGATACACCAAGTAAATTCATGCGCTGGGTGCGCCGATACATTTGTTCATTCGACTATCTACTTGGTGATGGAGCTCGAGCGATTATCGCACCACCCCACCATACTCAACGACATCTGGCCGATGACGCGTGAATAACGAGGTGCAAGGGTGTCGCCGTAAATATTGAAATTATGCCTAATGGCAGAGATCGCCTCAGGGCTACCTAGGACCAACAAACGGAGAAAATGTCGCCGGAAAAGTATATCATTGTACTATTTCTATGGTATCTTTATTTTATTCATCTGATATATTTATGCCGTATTTAACCATCTGAGTTTATGTTTGAATGCCATTGTGTGCTTTGACTATCTTGTTTAATTATTGATTATTGCCATGGCACCGGGGACCTGATTGACGAAATTATTCGAAATTCGAAACTCACACCGCTAGTCAAACATTGTATTTCTTTCAAATCGTAGTGCAAAGTCCTTTTCGTCCCCTAAAAATTATAAGAGGAGGACTTGTTAGGATCTAGGGAAGGAGTTGTCAGAATTTGCCTTGGTTTGCTTAAGGTCTAAGACTTGCAGGGTAAAATAACTGATTTTAAGATCTTCAAAACCTATTAGGCCCAGAACATAATGTGCGGCTAAGACCAACACCTGTGAATAAGATATTCCGAGCAGCAGTAAATGAAACAACGAAACAAACTTTACATGTACCATATTATCTGTACATACGGACTAACTTATACATGGGTCTGGAAACATATCAGCTACACACTGCACAGCTCTGTGCGCTTGGTTCACCGCACCCGGGCATGCAGAGTCGAGTGTTTGAAGGGACCTTCGCTGTTGGGGTCCCAATGCAGACACTCACGCGAGAAAATGGCTTCCAACCCATATAATGGAGTTTGAAAATTTCCATTTAAAAATATAAAAGATGTAACAGGGCCGTTCCGGCTAGTTACGTGCTCTTTGCAAGATTTTGGTGTTAAACCTACTCAAAGGCATCTCAAACTGAACAAGATCACGAGGCACCAAGCTCCTAACGGTGCCTCGGCGCAACCCATAAGTCCTGTGGGAATGAAATTAATTTACATTAGGATAGTAATCTGCATGGTGCCATATTACTAATGTTGTTGCGTTGCTTATTAACATTTTGTACACATATTTTGCTTATGTCATGAATTGCCATTGCATGTTTGCTTTAACGTCGCTTTATGCTGCGTTTTATGTCGCTGTTTAACAGGACTTATATCAGGACCCCAATTAGGATGAGTCTTAGTTGGAGCGCCCCTTGCGGGATAGTCGAGAGTAGATTCGGATTTGGATTTGTTATTCGATCGGTTAAGAGGACGGTGATAGATGCGAGCTGACGACTCAGGTCACAGAAAACTGGAACCTGGTCGGAACCCGACCAGTCATTTTAGCGTTAAAGCCTCAAAATTACGACCGTCCGGGGATGGGAGGCCGTTGACATCTTAAGCTAGACCATTAGCTTGATTGTGATTGCAACCGAAAATATTAAAGTCTAGTGATATGTATAGCCATGCTCACGAATAATACATGTGGCCATGGTCAGGAAAGCAACGAAAAGCTGTAAGCTTAAATTAATGAAAATCAGGGGTACGGTAGTTTCCGAGTATTCGGAAACGACGGCTGCCGGGCCTGTTTGTCGGCCCGTAGCCGCTTACCGGTTCAGATTTCGGGCATCCACCCCGAATACTTTTGGATAGGGCGTTTCACGGGCTTTCTGATAAGGCCAAAATACATCAAATCGCACGCGGATTTCACCGTAACATCGAGCAGCAAATCATGTCGGAATTGAACCAACAACGTTACTTACGCTAAGTTTTGGTTGTTGGTAGTGCTTGGATTAGGCGTATTCATACATATATATGTAGGTATATAGTTGACTTCTACGCCCCATGCGTCTTGTCTCGCGCCATCGGCCGAATCCCCTAATTTGTGTCCCCTTTTTGTCGACCCCAACGCCCGAAACCTCAATGTCTGGTCAGTGGTCCCAACCGATTTCGTGCAATCGTCGCTTTTCGGACCATTTATTTTTGCGAATCAGGCCACCCTCTATGGGACCAACTATTTCGCCCAACAGCATATGTCACCGCGCCACCAAAGAACGCCGTCGGGTTTGATTGCGCTCTTTGATCCGCCAAGGGACGGCCGCTGAAACTTCCGTTTTCACGCAGTGAGCATCTAAGATCGCTTGATTAGCGCCATGGTAACCGGCCGTTCTTTTCTTTGCAGGATCTCCGCCCACCCATTTGGGCTTCTAACGAGCCCAATTGAGTCTCGATCCAACAAGCCACTACGCTTGTCATACGAGTTGCCCCTCTGTTTTGCGAGCATTTTGTAATACATCACAAAATTGACCTAACTTCTATCAGGGTTGCACCCTTTCTGTACCGGACCCCCGACACTAAACGTATGCATGCGACCCCTCATTCTACTACCTACTTTCAGCAAGTACAACGATATACGGCGGGCCTCCGCCCGACTTCCCGGTAACCCTCCACAACCTGCTAAACTGCCCCCAGTTTGGAACGATGACTAATGGTGGGCACAAAATACTTGAAATGTATTCCTAACTAGAAGGTGGGCACATCACCCGTCCTTGCGTTCGCCTTGTCAAGACATTCCCAAATATATATTCCGGGTCTTCGTCCTCTCACCCGTTAACCCGGGATGGTCATCGAAAACGCTCACACCTTCGTCAAAACTCTCTCTATCACAGCCGTTTTAGCACTTTTTCAATTTTCGATGCCCGGCGGGCGTCGTTCTGCCCAGGCGGTAGCGCGCAAGAGACCGCCAAAGCCCCAAACTAATACATATAAACTGCCCCGAGTGATTCCCGCCCCAATGTTACGCCTACCCACTTGTGTCTGGTATCGTTCGACCCCGTTTTTCGTCCTGGGAACAAATTTTACCCCGGCCCGCCGAAATTCCCTCGGGAACCCACTGCCCCAATCCCTTCCACTGTCCCTCTTTTTCCGTCCTTTTTCGATCTCTTTCTCTTTTCTTGTTGTGTCGTTTTATTTCACACTTTCCTTCGCCTCGACTGAACTTATGGCGGTCGTCCGCATTTGGACTGCCGTTGCGTCCTCGTCGCACTAACAATCAACGCCAGAAATGACGACGAGGATACCGAAGAAGAGAAGGGAAAAAAGAGGGAGAGAGGGCACCGACATACATATAAGTATATATATTTTAAAATTTAAATTTTATAGTTTTATATACTATGTAAATGGACATGTCGGGGTGAAATGGGGGGTAGGTTTGGGGACCAGTAGCGGCCCCGGGAGACCCAGCCAGGGGTCGTCCCCGCCCGGCGAACGATCCCTGGGTACCGCGTCCCTGAACACGGTTTGGGTCCCATCCGATGACCCATGCACCCTTGGGACGCCCGAAAGCTACCCTGTCAAGCTGGAAATCGTGAAAAGATGCGTATTATTCGATGTTCCGCGACGTCATTGTGCTAGAGGGTCACATTTCGTATAGGAATGAAGCAGTGTTAGCTGGGCGGCGTCCTGAGCTATCAAAGACAACGGAAGAACAAGATTACCAGATGGTGTTGCGACGGAGACGATGCACGAGCGGGATATGACGTACCAGGTCATCAAAATATTAGATTAATGCCGCTCTTCAAGGATTGCGCCAATGAGTAATGCCCGCATTGTCTGATCGTGCTCTGGTCCGACCTCCGACTGTCACGTTCGACGTTACGTGGCTAATCTAAACGCCGAGGAAATGGTTGAGTAAGGCCAAAAACGTGGACAGATTTCCAATTTGACACAAATTAAATGAGCTGCTGAAGTTGCTTGTCGCGAAATGGATTAACGATCGTTGCCGCAATTTTTGATGGCTTAAATGGTGACAACTGTGTTGCTGATTAACATTATCAATTTAATTAAAGACATATCCGACACTGATTACGGGAAATAACAGCTTCAAAGTTCACCATTTCGCGGCAAGATGGGATCGAGAGCACAGATGTTTGACCTCCGACTATTCGGAGGGTTCAAGATGGATGTCAATGGAGTTCGATTGAAGCCGACTATTCCTAAGGGAGGTCGATGGTTTACGGTAGAGCAGACTTCCGGAAAATCATAAATTTGCTGATTGGATCCCAAGGTCGAGTTAAATCGTCCGTGATTGGGGCCACAAGAGAAGCACACGAAAAGATCGACAGAATTTTCGAAGTTGGGTGTGACGCTCGAAAAATACGAATCAGTTCGACTTCGGCAGCGCGGAGTTCGGTCGACTTTACTAGCCGACTTCGGCAGCGCGGAGTTCGGTCGACTTTACTAGCCGACTCCGACGCATCACTTTCAACGTGTTTCTACATTGATTTGACATAGATTGCAACCCGATTATATTTTGTGTTGGGTTTTGGCTGACTAGCCGCGATAGATTATACCGTGTGGGCATCGGGTGAGAGGGACGTTGTTTGTTCCACGGATATGTCAGGAGTGATCAACGAATGGGTTTGGAATGTGGACGGACTTAAGACTACATAAAGCATTTTCATTTAGGTTCTAGGATGCGAAGTACTATGGGTCCTGTTTCTACGACCTCGATAGTGCAGCTTGTTCCTAGTGGTGTGTTACGTAACAGACAAGACACCTGCGCACGGATCATAATTACAAAACTTGATGGGTTTTAAACTGTTGTTGAAAACAACATATATGACATCTACCTGCGACATGGTTATCATACACTAATTTGCCTCAAATATCAGACCAATAGAAAATATTAAACGCGTTCGAGATAAACCGCTAGTAAAATTAAATTGTTACTTAGACCAGTTCTTTCAGACATTACGCGCCCTAAAAGAATAACAGATGTTCTGTTTACTTTAAAACATATATAATCCCAGCACCGAGATATTTACTACATTAAGCACAATAAAAGGTGATTAAAGAGATGACAAAGACCCCAGTGCCCTTAGTTGAACTATATTAAAACCGCCATAAAGTTGGTTCTACATTGACAGCAACGATAAGATAGTTTTTTGCTGAAAATTTTACCTTAAAACATTTCTACTTTAGTAATCTGAAAATTTTATTGCACAATCGTAGAATCTCTCAAATACCGAATCTTGGCTATTTCCTCAATAATAATATGCAAATACAAATCATGCAATTTGTATGTCCAGTGAACTGCTAAAATAGCATTATTATAATATTCAATGCTCTAATGTAGAATACAGATTGCTTATCTACACCTGGATCTGGAGCACATAACCAGAGTGTTAAGTTTATAAAAATGGTAGGAATGTGCGATTATACGATTTTTTAGATTTTAACAAATGTGATAGATATTTTGGACCATGCCGCAAACACTATTACACATCCAAAAGGTACAAGGACAGCACAACGCTTTGTTATGCGGCGTTCTCGTTGTCCCCAACGTATGGAACCTATGTACACCACACGGTCAGGCACACTGTCGACAATATGCTGTTTTAGATACCCCTGTTTTATAAATTTCTTTCAATGGTAACTAGCTAGAGGTGTTCCCTCTTTTCGACGGCGATCAATCACACAGTGTCGTCCGTTGTAATTTTATTAGCGCTGTGCGGCATAATCTCAATCTGAACATGATCTAGACACAAATATAGAAACTTTTGAAAAATACACAACAGAACGACAGTGCTTTAGCATGTTTTTATGTTTAGCTTTAGCTTTACTATGTATTTCGCGCGAAATTCGTAGCCCAAGGTGTATGTGACATCATAAACAAAAAAGTACTACATAGTGGTCCCTCGTACATCTGCAGAAATGATTGTGGATATTGCTATACTGTAAGGTCGCGACTACAGGGGTATGGACTAAAGTTCCAACCAGCGGGGGACATTATTACGTGAACGCCGCATTGCTCAAAACGCGCCAGTTAATTCTGGCTAGTACTATATATCAATTGCAAACCTTGATAGGTACAGAATCTATTCAATTTCGTTAATTGACATATACAGATATTTTGAACAACATATTATGTAAAACATCTTGAACAAATTAAAACAGCATAGCTCGCTCGCCGTTCCTGGTTGAGCGAAAGGCCACAGTGAACTCTAGCGCGTATTGCATACCAGCTTGCAAACAGGCAAAGAATCAATTATTTATTTTCAAATTCTCGCTTTCAAGTTCTGTAGAACATATAACAGCAATCTCAAGAAATCAGTTTGAAGTTCTCAAAATATAGTGTAGGTAGTACAATATAGTTTTAGCAGAAAGGCACAAAAATTCAAATAGACATGACATTTACATGGTGATCACAGAAAATTATTACTGTTACGGATTGGGAACCGCAGCCTGCAATAAATTACCAAATATTCGAAATTACACGGAATTTAGCCATTTCAAAAACATTTCAACTGTCTCAAATATATGTTTACGTTTCCAATATTTTGCTTATTTAATTATGCAGCATTAAACAAAAAATATGAGTTAGCACACTAAATATAATTTAATTTCCAAATGCGACCTTGTTTCATTTCGTGGGTCCAGGCATGACAGCAAAAACTACATTTTTCACTTTAAATCAATACTTCTTCTAAAGTTTAGACTAAGTTTACGATCAAAACAGCCTTCAAAACAACACCATGCTATTACAGCGAAGTAGCATCGAAAACATACGCGTGATTACATTATGATGCACATGTTTTTTATGCTTACACATATTTAGCATTGTGTGAAGACAAAACTTTGAAACCAAATACAAAAGGTTCAGTTAAAGCTTAGCTGGAAATTGCAACAGAGAAATTCTATTTTGACAATAGAGTGGGTGGATACCAAAATAGCTATTCATGCTAGCTTACAAGACCAAAATTGTTAATAAATCAAAAGTTATGTACATCGGAGAAAATAGTTATAAAATCCAGAAAATTCTTAAACTAGTACACGTAATAAATTACAAAAAGTGAGCGGAGCAACGGGCAAAGTGTTTTGTTTCTTATTTGTGTGTACATGTGTTTTAACTAATTATTTAATCAATTAATAAGTATCACGTTTTAGGCAATGGATGTCAAATCGACCATACAAAAAGCTCACTAGATAAAAGAAATTAGTTAATTACTAACATCAACTAATTTAGCTAATTAATTACTTAGTTAGCACCCATAATAAAATCATAGACCTTTAAAACCCACATATTGATAGTCAGCGACATCGAAAACTCCCGAGCGCAACAAATTAACAGTTTTCAAGTGATTTTAAAATTTACATCAAATTACCTAATTAGCTAGATAACTAATCAACTAATTAGCATATACGGCCAGGTTTCAGAGCTTCAGAAATGTCATATTCGTAATCAGCGACATATAAAACCCCGGGTGAAATTTATTTTTAATTTTTGAGCACTTTGAAAATTTTCAAAAAAATTAGCTAATTAACAATTAATTAGTAATTAACTAACTGACTTAGCATTTTTAACTTCCTCGAATAGTAAATAAGCACCAGATTCACAATCACCACGGCGAGACGAAATACATGCACCAAAATAATAGCTTAACACTAATTATTGAAAAATATGCAATTTTGTTTGAAATTGCTAAAAATAGGCTAACACGTTTAACTAATTATGTACTTACTTAGTACTTAGTCTATACTGTGTCTTGCAGCGACACATTGGGCAAATAGCAGCTTCCATTCACCCCTTTATGCAGCTATAGCTTCGTATTTCACCAATGGTTTACCTACAACAGATAGATCTTCTTTAAACGATTTGCGCCATGTAAGTTTCGGTCTTCCACGTTTTCGCTTGCCAAGTGGTGGTTACCAAAAAAACCATCTTTGCACACTGTTCGTCGGCCAGCCGCAGAATATGTCCAGCAAAACGCACCCTTCGGTCTGTTACAGTATGGCACAGTCTTCGAGATTGTGTACGCTCAAGAATCTCCTTATTGGTGACGTGATCGCGGTAGGAGATCTTCAAAATCTTCCGCAGACATCTCTGATGAAACACGTCTAGCACATTCGAGATGGATTCTGTGGCTTTCCATGTTTCACTAGCATATAGGGTAGTGGATAGCACGATGGCATTGTATAGACGTATCTTGATCTTAACGTGTAATATTTGACTTGCCCAGATTCTTTCTAACCTCCGGAAGACCGCCGCGACTTTGCCGATTCTACACTTTGCATCAAGTTCGGCACCACCGTCAGTAGCAAGTGTGCTGCCAAGGTAGGTATGTGAACCGACAAACATCTTGAATTGATTGATTTCCAACCACAATCTGCGGGGCGTTTTGAACCTTGACACCCACCGACATTGCTTTCGTTTTCGCTGCTGATTCTCATTCCAATAGTGTCCGCGACGTCGCACAATCTATCTGTCAGATGTTGTAGATTGGCTCTGCTTTCAGCTAGTAGGGCAATATGGTCCGCAAAGTCTAGGTCAGCTAGAATATTCTTGTTTTCTTTGTACTTTGAAAACCAATTTTCAGTATATTGGCTGCTTCGTATAATTAGGTAATTACTAATTAACTAGAGCAAATTTTGACAAAATCTATGTCTTGCATCTGTCCGATATTAGACCTCAAACAAAAAAGTTTTTTTTTAATCGGCCCAGTAGTTATTGAGGAGTTCAACAGACGGACGGTGCCGAATTTTCCCCTCTGACGAAAACAAAAACGCTTCACTTCGTTCCGATTAATTAATTCGAATATTGACCAAAACAATATTATCGCAACTCTTTGAATGTCATAGCAAATCGGACCAAGTAATCTGCCGAGAAATATTTGTAAACGTCATTTCCAAACCAAGCCAGGACCAGATGTTAAATCAGCTCCATATAAAACTGAATTGCAAAATATACGTAAACATTATGTAAGCTAAATAATAGCGCATAGCCGACAAATGAGAAAAAATATACAGTAATACCATGGTATATTCATGACTAAGGACGCATGAGAACAAATTAGAGATGTCAAGGAGGTAGACTCTGGATGCGCTCAAGCCGGATATCTATTGAAGTCGGGTTGTTCAGGTCAAAAAATGTTGCTAATTCCTGATTGCTAGAGGCGCCCTTACCGCATACGCGCCCCCACTCCCCCAGTGACACATATCAACATGGAAGAATTTAGCTTTGTTTCATAAGTTTTATTTAGTAGAGATCTGAGTAAGGCCTTATCGGGACCATTAGGGGATCTAGGAGTAGTACAAAGAACGGCCATATCGACTGCCAAATAAATACAGCTGGCTTTGAAGAAAAGTAGTCAGGCAAACATACAGAAAGCATAGGTATCCATGCTGCGAGTGCCTGTCTCGATAACACACGCATTCACGTAAGCCGTGTTTATAAACATTATAAAACAAAATGTGTCACGATGTTAAGATTCCATCAACAAAAATTAATACGCCAAAAAGCGCAGAACACAGTTGTATATGTGATGAAAACCATCGTCGTACAAAATACACGACTGTCGATAACTGGGCTTTTGTATAATGCATCATCGACCCGCTATATACATATTAGTCTAGTCTTTTCCTTTGGAATATACCAGACCGAATTTGGTCAATTTTGAAGATACAGCCATAATTTTGGCTCGACCAGTTGGTTCAGAAAATTTGGACAATCTACGATTAGTCTAGTCTTTTCCTTTAGCCCATCCCGGGGTGATATTAGTAAATTTTAAAGATACAGTCACAGTTTTGGTACCATTCGACTCAGGTAGACGAGCTGGTTCAGAGGTCAAAAATATAATAGCAAATATCACCGATTTGTAACACACATAATTGCATACACAACTAAAGTTAGCTGCAATCATCAATGGAGACTGCACTAATAGTAAGCCGAGTACTGAAACTATGACGTGGCACAGTCAAATAATTTCGAAACGCATAACCTATTAGCCGTGACCATAGCAGTTCCGTAATTCTAATTTCTTACACGAATGGTACATTTTAACATTACCTTATAAAACAAGATTACGTTCGTCATATTTTTAAGCAATATTCATTGCATTACACCTGTGTTATCATAATTATTTACAAAATTATGCTGACATGGCTTCCACAAATTTACTACAACATTGAAAAATAAAATACCGCTTTTAACGCCGATACGGTATAATAGTGATATATTGAGAATGATATTCAAACGATAATCATTACAGTACGGAAAAATTTTGAGTGATGCAACTAACTGTATTCACGCGTACAGCGGCCAAGTTTGCTTTTAAGTCAGTGACCAAATTTAATCTTGGCAACAGCTGTTATATTAGTTTACATAAAATCTGCTACGCAAGTGTTGCTTTTTCGAGCCATATTCGCAAACTCTTACCTCCACAAAAACGTATAATGCCTGTGTGATGTACACGAATCCACTGCAGCACAAAATATGCTTCTCATGACCTACTGAAAAATGTCACTGATACCTTGCCGCATAAAAATCAAACTTAATTTATTAAAAGTAACATTAATTAAAATTAAAGAATCCAACTCTATTAATAATATATAAATATGTTTTATATATTATACAGTGATCATAAACAGGTACAAGCAAAATATATTCTCTCTGTTACAAGAGATATGGACAAAAAGAGACTAATTCGAAATATGCGTTCACAGCTTTTAACTTTATATAATATCAAAATAACTAAAATGAACAACAGCCGAAATCGGATCACACAATATGATGGTACGAGTTAGCGGAGCCATACGATTTGGCAGCGAAATCTATTGCATCAAGGCCCACAACTGATGATGCTTTACCGCTTACTAAGGGCTTATCGATATCATGATTAAAATTCAACGCACTTCGGATACAGTACACCCATGATACAGAAGCAAATTTGCTAATTACATTTTTACAGTTTGGTTCAAAATAATAATCATAAAATAATATCTGCAGTCAGATTAAAGGACCGCAACAACCCTAGAGAACAAGCATATCATGAGCTATGTACTGTTTTACCTTCTCGTACTCTAATATGCATTGTAAATGACGCGTTGGAATACCAGTCGAGTAAAATAACACACATTACGCCACTTTAGACAGGTTTTGAGAAATGTTGCATACTGGCTACACCAATATCGTCTAACTCAGTTTTCTGTTGAATTAGAATCTGCTGTAGCTTAACTAGCATACACTATGCCATTTGACACCGGACACTACAAAATTAACACGACATGGGAGAAAACAATATGTAAACGACAATTCCTTAATTTGTCAACATATAAAAATTCAATCCATGTCAGTTACTACTGATCTGTCCATAGGCTTAGATGTCAATGATCGCAGGTGATGCAGTAATTATAAAGCAACAAAATATATTTAGAGCCAACTTACACCACCTAGCCCAACATGCGATACCGACTTAGTGGGCAACCAGATTTCAATTGCGGAATAGATAAAAATAACATAAGACAAAGAAGAACAGAACACATTTAAAGCTCGTAACATCATAGATATACATGTGCTACATAAAAATATTGCCCAAGCTTGCAAATCTGATACTGCCTGCTTATATATACATATACAGTTTTCGTATAGTATTTTTGTCACAAGAATTAATTCCCGTGTTCAAACCGTCTTATTTAGTTTGGATTTCGGTCGTTTTACGTCACATTACCTTTGCTAATGATATAACAAACATCATGCGTTATATGGCTTGTTATGGTCATGAGGTTTCGAGCTTCACAGTACAGACATTTCTCGATAAATCGACTAACCCGGAGCTCCAAAGTTTCCGATTTGAATTAGAAAATTTTTACACGACATCATTCGTTATATGGCTTGTTACGTTCATGGAGTTTCGCGCTTCACAATACAGACTTTTCGATAAATTGACTAACCCGAATCTCCGAAGTTTCCGACTTGAATTATTATAAAATGATGACCCGTGGTAAAAATATAGTTTGCAACATGAATAGCCTAGAGAACAAAATGTATATAAATTATCTGGATAACGGTTACGGTATTAGTTACATTCATTTACAATTTGAAAAAAGCCGGACAAAAGTGGTTCGAAGAATACTAGTTTTCCAACCGCTATACAGATAATTACGTAAAAATATTCTGCAATATTACCGTGAATTATTTTGTTACTCCGGGGTCTAACCAATGTTAATGTAAGTTTTGTCACACTACATACAACTGTTTCCAAAGATATCATCTGCTTTACTCAAATGGTACTAATATAACGGTACATTTATAGCTGGACCACTGCTATCAAGAATCAATGAGACAGTTAAACTGAAACTATGTTAAGCAGTTCGTTAAGGCATTCTCTTACCTCGTTGCTAGCACCACTATTATGAGCCAACAAGATCTCATTCGCAGTAGACTGAGCAGTTGCATCAATAATTATTGATTTTGACATAGAATCGGTCTTTTCACTAGTTTCAAAATCCGCAGTGTGTGTTTTATTGTCGGATGGAGCACTTGTGTTTTCATCACAGCTAGAACTAAGGCCACCGTTGCTGATGATCGACGAGCTCATATTAAAAACGCCTGCTTTTGTTTCGTCAGGGTCCAGCAATGAATTTGGGGTTACCGCATCATAACCACCGGCATATTGCTTTAGCTCTAATGTTGTCATGTCGCGGTGAACTCCATAAATTAGATCAAGCTCGTCTTCAGATCTATTTCCTTCTAAAATAAAAGGAATTGTGGCGCAGAATGTGTTCACAATAATAATTGTAGTAAGTAGCGCTTGTGTGGAATTGCAGTTACTAATAAAAACTTGTCATTACTATATATCCTTCCTCGCTTTTCCAAATTTTACTGCCAGAAGTTTTCAAGAATATTTTCGCTACCCTTTGGCAAAAATCGGAGCCCCTGTCGCGCAAAAGGGCAATATTTTTGGTTCTTACTTTTTCAACGCATCCAGGCAATTTTTTGCTTCTCCCTCGTCATTTAATATGCGAAATTAAAAAATCCATTGTGAAGTCAAAAATTCGATTGAAATAAGTAAAAATTTGTTTTAAAAAGCATATGTGGTATCCCATCCCGGCGAACAGCACAACTTATCTCCAGTAACACCGAAAAATCAAAATCGACGTCGAATACCAGGGTTTGGTTATTTGATGTCTTCACAAGTACTTTCATGCCAGTTCGAATAGTGGTCGATTAACCCGATTTCCAGAACATAGTCTGTTTTCAGCAGTTCGGTTATGTATTGCGTGCAGGGATGAAGAATGATCTGTACACGGGCTTGTCGGTACGCTGAATATAATAGTTTGGTTATCTACAGCACAACGTGAATATTTTATGGCCTTTCAATGATATTCTATGAGTTAAAGTCGATGAGCCCGTTTTGCAGAATATAGCCTACTTTCAGTTATCAGTTAAGCATAGCGTGCAGTGCAGACATCCAAAATTGTCTATATTTAGGTAATTGAAACGAGACATCACAGCGAATGGAGACACCTCAAATAGCGGATTTTGCGGCAAAAATCGTTTGTCCGCCTGTTGGTCACATATCTCTTCACCAATTTCATGGATTTTCGCATTTGTTTATTCGACGCGAAATGAAATGCATTGTGGACCTAGCTTCGTGTTTGTGCTGCTCATATGACTATCCCCTATATAAATTTTCCCAACAGACAATAATTGAAGAATTTCCGATTTTGCACAATTTAGTGTCACCTAAGAATAGAGGTTGTAAATCATGCTGCCGGCTGTAAGTTAAAACAATGGAAAATAAATCGTTCCCTCGATACCTTGGTTGCTATGCATATTTTGTCAGAACAGACATTTTACGAACTATGAGCTAAAGTTTAAACTAGCAACTCTATAGAGATTGCACAACGTAGTGAAGCATACAAAACTAACACTGGCAACAAGTTTCCCATGCCGGAAAATCCCCACGTGCAAGCTATCAGCCTTCCACAATAAAATTAGAAATTTTGGGCCGAGGAACCATGGCGGCGTCATATGCCCGTACCCGTGGAACTGACTGTAGAATACCTTTTAACATTTCCGGGATTTTAATGTAGACAGCAAACGCATTTACTAAAAGGAATTGGCTTGTCGTCATTTGTTGAGTTATGCCTTGTTTTCTGTCCCTATCAGTTGACCTGTTATAGGTTTTGGGACATACAGAATAGGTGGTGTTCCTTCATTGTTATCAGCCCAACACTATAAGGCTTCAGGGGTTGCATCGGATTTAGGGTAGTATATACTTTAAACACAAAGCCAAACCATGTTCGTTTCGTTTCATCCTCGCTTCAACTATGCGGATAGCTTACTGAAACATCAATAAAGATAGTCATTAATAACTGATCCAAGGATTGTCTGTTTAAGATTCGCGACCCTTCAACAGCTCACAGGTTTGTCATTGAATGGTTCAATATACCATTCGAAAACACAATTACAAGAATACACCAATAGTTGCTGTACGTTGACAGCCACTACCTCTGATAATATTTCTAAACCGAAATCTGGCTGTACTGTACTGACTCCTCCATTATGGGGCGGACAACTCGACTATTGTACACCTGGACTACACCACTTGGTCGACCCCACTCCACTCCACAAAATCCACCATGTTTGATAATGATTCAGAGCACAAATAAATAAACATAAGCGTGGGCAAGACCTTTACTGTATTTTGGATGACAAGGGCAACTGCGACTCCTTATAATACCATCAGCACCGATAAAGACTACGCATAGCAAAACAGCCAAACAGGTCAAAAACATGTGCACACAATTAAAAAGAATTTGCCCCACCAACTCGGGATTTTGCACTGACAATGAACATGGAAACCCCATAATAACAACTCTTCCATTCATCCCCAAACCACAGTTTTTCGGCACATGGGAATACCAGCGTACGTACTATTATTTTGGCAAAGATATATTTAGACAAATCTGCCTTTTCCTTCTTCCCACTATTATTAGTAAAATAAGATGTGTAAACACATCAGTGTGGACTTTATTGCTCTACTGTGTGCAGCTGTAAAGTGTAACAATGCATATCTCTTAATATCTTTGTGTGCAACTGCAGCATTTACTTTTTAAACAACAAAGTATCTGATACAAAGGATTTTGGTATATTGAGAACGGATTATGCTCATCGAACTATTATCTGAGAAAATAAAATCACAACATTATGTTCAATAATAATTTATTACATATTAATTACCTAATCCTGCTTCAACAGCAAGTATATTTTTATCCATCGTGGCAATCATTTCTCTCTCAATTGCATCCAAGCTTTCCGTACGGACACTTCGTGATTGAGCAGGTCCATCAACTGTTGGTTCGCCCGATTTTTCACCAACATCATTGCCCCTAAAATTATGCTGAAGAATTTTTGTTACTAAATCAGGTACATCTGTTTCATCATTCCGTGTGAGGTCCGGTTTTACCATTGCTGCGGCAGGTATATCGTTCGGCGATAAAATTGCATCAAAACTCGAACTATCGGACTGCAGCTTTGCTCCTTCGCTGTCGTAGTCGTCGTCGATATCCTCCCATTGGTCGTCATCGTCTCCACACAAGGGCCAGTCAGTCTCATCTTCTTTGTGTACAGTTTCGGTCATAATCGCTTCTGAGCAAACAGTGCCTTCGACGTTTCCAGCAGTATTGGAAGCCCCTTCATCTTCTCCGACTTTTATCTCCAAACTGCGTTCCTTCATTTCGTATTTAAGCTGCTTATCATCTGTAACTTTATTATTACAAAGCCTGTCTGTTTCGCGAATATGGACAGGATGTCCTTCGTATGATTCCCTGCTATTCGCGTGCTTTGTTTTATCAAGTTTCGGGGGAACATCATCACACGCTCTATTCATTTTAACAGACTCTCTGTTTACTCCATAATGGGAGAGAGTTTTAGGTTCAAAATTATTTGCTGATACTCTACTTGCTTTAGAGCCAACTGGACGACCCCTACCAGTCCCTGTTTTTCCTCTGCCCGGTACAGAAGGACTACCATTTTGCGTAACATTGCCATCATGTGGCTTTCCGTATGACCGTCGAAAATTTTCGTGCCGCTGTGGCAGTTTGCTGTTTTGCTCCTTTTCGCCACACTTCAGCCCACGCATCAACGGTTGACTTCCTGATCCTGTACTGTCTCTGGTACTACAATTATCCCCACCGGGGGAAACGTTTTGTTCAATGGACACTTTGATAGAGTCTTTGGTAGTGCCCGCAGATGCAATGATGCGACGAGACGATTTGTTCTCACAAGAACGATCAGCATCAGAAAATTGCTGATGCTGTTGTTGATGCAAACGCTGTCGAGGCGATATGTTGTTCGGCACAGCGGAAGCTCTCCAATTATCGTCAAAGTCTGAAACACTATAATCTTTATCATGACTAAAATAAACACACTGTATTTACAATCGTTATTACAGATGCCACAGAATTACCATTGGTTCCGTATATTCAATGCAAACTTGCAGGAAACCTAAAGAAAAAACAGTGGTCACATTATTCCATATTTTTTCTTACAAGACAGCAGCTAGATGACGACTTCAAAACAAGAAACCTTTTGTATAGCATAAAAAATTACCATCCAAGAGTCGAATTTGGCTGCGGTTTTTATATTGCTAAACGTTGTGAATCCAAAGCCTTAGTAAAGCTCGCCAGAAACGAGTGTCGCCTTTACAGTAAACGAGAATCGAATATAAATCCAATAAAATTTATTTGTTCTCGAAAACTTTTCGAACAAACGGAACAAATTTAAAAAAAGCCAATAAAACTTCGAGTTCATCATTCGAGTCAACATAAAACGAACAGCACACATTTCAGGCGAGTACTGTAAGGCAGAAACAATAAATAACACGTTATTCTGTTATCACAATGTAAATAACCTAACAGTAGACCAAATCTGCCCATAACGCAAAAAAGGATTCGTGAACATTAAGCTTAAAAAATATATGCAGCGATGCTTTCTATACAATTTTGTTAATTTAAAATGCAGATACGGGCAGAAATATAATGCAAATTTTTTCCGAATAGTTATCGAAAAATCAACAGAGATGTTCAATTGCTAACTGGCGATAGTTTCGAAAAAAAATTTGCTTTCATTTCTGACAGTAACTATATTAGTGGTGCAAACCAGGATTTTGCAGCCGTGTTTCAAGACAACAAGAATCAAGCTTCACAAACTAACATTGGTTAGCGTATAGTTGCGATACGTTCAGCTACCACACGAAAAGCAGTCATATGCGAATTTCCTTAACACCACCAATAACCGTAAGTTTGAGATATCGAAGCTAAACGAATGTCTAATGTTAAGACGAGGCAGGTAAGCGAAATTGAAGTCTGACATGAGAGGGGATATGTCCCCTCCCAGGTAAGATGGGGGAAACTCCCCAGGTGTTTCCAGTCCACCCGAGTTGGAGCTGGTGTGCCCAGCCCAGAGGCTCCAGGTAAAATCTTGGTCCTGTGGAGAATCCAGAGAAATATATAATAATGTACAATAATGAACAAAAATAAAAGTTATCTTTTGCAAACCGTTCAATTAACAGCTCATATCATGTGTATAATAGTAAATGTGTTTCAGAAAATTCTATGAAATATGCAAGGTTTTTGACATCTCTGTGGTGGCAGTTACGCGCACAAAAATGTTAATAACAGATCAATATATACCGTACTAGCCACAATTAACTGTCGTATTACAAACGAGCGAGTAGAGAGTTAAAACTATAAAATTTCAAAATAAAATTTTATTTTCCCCACTTACAAGTTGCGAACGAACAACGAACGAGCAGTGTCAATTGTGGCGAGTACCGTACGTTACGTATCCATATTATATTTTTTCAAAATATTTCCATTTTTGAAATTAAGATTCAGAACATCGAGAGCGGTCAACTGTGGCGAGTATTATACGTATTCATATTTTTGAAAAATACCTATATTATTAAAATTAAGATTCAGACCAGCGAGCGAACACTGATCAACTGTTGCGAGTACCGTATGTATTCATATTCATTTTTTGACAAAATATTTGCATTTTTAATATTAAGATTGAGAAGATCGAGCAAGTAGCGGGTAACCGTGGCGAGTACCATACCTATACATATTAATTTTTTTTTGCAAAAGATTTATATTCTTTTAATAATAAACAATCACAACATCGATCAAACAGCGATCAATTTTGGCAAGTACCGTAAGTATTCATATTAATGTTTTTGGGAAAGTATTATTTTTAAAACTTATGTAGATTCAGAACATACATTTGAACCGTCGGGCTAGCACCATTGTCTCGGATATAACCAAAAGTAGTATAAAACTCACGACTATATTTTGCTACAAGACACTATTACGTGAACAAAAAGCTATATACTTTTTATAAAGCGGTTGGTTTAAAAGAAAAAGTAGTATTTTCACGAACTTACTGCACTTATGCCTACCGGTATTTGTGAATTCTACTACATACATTGTATGTGCATGTCGCTCAGCAATATGTTTAAACTGCAATGTTGCGTAATGCATAGATATGTTTCTATATTTGGTTAGACTTAAGAGTTTGCCTACACACCTACAGTACTCGCCAGAAATGAATGCTGTTCGTTCGAAAAAACCACATTTGTAGCGTTCTTTTTGAAACCTGCTCGATAGCAATTCGAAGTTAGTTCAAGAATTTTGTTCGAGAATAAATTTTATTACATTCCTGTTTGGTCGCTCTAAATGCGACAATAATTTCTGGCGAGTACTGTATAAACTATTTTACATGAACATACAACAATACTCAATGGTTGTTTGCTCGTATATTAATTTTATTTTGAAATTACAATTTTTTGGGCGCTACTAGTTAACTCGTAAGGCAACTATTGTCAATTTATTATTAGTGGCGAAAACTTACGCATGTATATGTACCGTAAAATCCAGAATGCAACAATTTACGACAGGATCGAAAACTAGAGTAAATTTCATACCAAAGCTTTGAGCCCACGAAACAAAAATCATAGTAAAACGGAGAAACAGAAAAGGAAAACATAGCAAACCATTCCTGGTCTGATAACTAACATTAAATGAGATCTCACTACAATGATCTTGAAACATTGGAAACGTTTATTTGCAAACTACAAATTAGCCGTTGCTTGTCGCTTCTGTGTAGTGCTACAACTAACATTTTCGTAGATGCTTTAGTTATGCAAATAGTATAAGTGCTGATCGTTTCCGCAAACTCCGCAAAGGGTTTCAGTATCTAAGAGCAGCGCCGAGTTAAGAAGGTTATAGTATATCGAGAGTAGCACATCATGCATTTCACTTCCGTCTCAAAAGACGATATTGGCCGTGTTACTTATGGGTCATTTCACTAAACCATGTCATTTAATCGGGGGGGGCTACATCGGCACTTTTTGGCCCATACCACCAGTCTTTTGGAAGGAAATTTAATGTCACTGTGAGGTGTAGTAATAGCATGCCCGACGGTCATAGTGAGGTATGGTATACCTCTGTACCCCTACCATAACAGGACCCAGAGGCCCTCTAATTGGGTTGGCCAAATGAAGCCAAAAACCCATGTCCTACTATAAACGTTCGCCGTATCACCAGCACGTGATACATCGTGTGTGTTGTTCATTTCACTGTGATCCTTTGGTATTTGCTGATATTTCCGCAAAAACTTCGGAGTAAGCATGGACACTGAAGCTGACGTCAAGCTTCCGAAAAATTTTTGCAGCCCCCCGACCAAGGTCAAATCTGGCAGCTTGCATACGCTGGTAAATACCGTCAAAGTGCACTAGCGCCAAAAATGCTATATAACGGTAATCGTAATCAGTACAGCTTTTATTGAAAAAAAGAATATCACCGTCTGTCCATGTGTTGTTTGATTATGAGGTCATAAGGTGCCAAAAATGGGGTATGTAAAATGTACACCCCTGCCGACCTTACGAAAATTAAATTTAAAAAAGCCAAGTCTTGCATACAGTCTTACAATAGGCCGGATAGAACCATAGTAACGCCCCACTAGAATCGACCCATGTATTACAAATTTTTAATGAAAATGTAGCCCTTCCCGACATGACGTGTACCCCCCCCCCGACCGTATGTATAATAAAAGAAACCGAAGGTGGCAAGAACCATATTAGTATATAAGTTCATCATCATTCAGCTTCATTGCACCATGATATGGGGCCGTGCTGTTAATTGGGTAGCTAGGGAACAATTCTGCCTGCCCGCACATCTATTCTTCGCATTGTCCCTGGTATCATCACCCAAATGTAAGCTAATCATAGATCAATCGTGTTTGTTTCACAGCAGCAGCGTGTTACAACAAATCTAGAATCTCGAGAAGTAGCCAAAGTTTAACGCAATGTATGTTGTAGGAAGGTGTAGCTACCCCCCCCCCGACTAACACATATCGGGGTGACAATTTTTACAAAGCCTAAGGATCTGCCTGAAATTTTTTGTCGGACATCCACCACTCATGGTTGGTTTGTGAGCATAAAATGGTATCAGTAGGTGCTGTCTCCATTGCGCTAGAAAATCTTCCGCGACAGGCTTGTTCTAAATTGGTCGATTTTTAACCATAATTAGGTCGCAAGTCCTCCAAATGGCTTGACCGTGACCCTTTTAGCCCGACTTGCATATAAACAGACCACATGTCACTGCGTTACCTTACAGAATAATGACTTATGTCGGATTAACATTTGACCCCAGGAATACCCCTTGCGACCCTTGTAGCAGGTTTCAGCTAGCTCGTTTTGCATTCAGAATTCGAAAATTTCAGGGTTTTTCATGTCAGAAGTGGTCTAGACACTGTATATCCGAAAACGTTTCATTTTGGCTTCAAAAATGCTGTTTCAAAAGTACACGGTTTCGTGAAATGACCCTTATATCAGTCCAATTTGTTTTGAAAATTTCAGCGCACCCATGTCCTTCAGATAATAATTGATGAGCGTCTGAGATTACGATCACTAAATAAGCGTTAATTTTCTCAAAACTACTTTTTGGTATAACCACAGGTGACAACCAGTGAATTTAGAACATTAAACACAATGCAAACCAACGTATTATATTTCTGTACACTGAAACAGTCTGACTATCATACCTCCACCATTTCTTACAGGAAGCCATAATGTTGAAAAATAGTGCCAGATAGCAAATCAATAATAAAAGAGTGAGGACAATATTATCAAAAAGCGTGCAGTGCGTAATCTAATTGCAAACTGAATTTCTATATAACATCTACTATATAAAGCTCGGAAAATGTTAATTTCGATAGGGATGGTATCGTCGCAATAAGACATTTGATACAATAACAACGTGTCTACTTAAGTGATATACACACATTCCAAGACCAAGCCAGGAATAGTTGTTGACCAGCTGCTAATTTTCCACGAGCTACTCGTTAAGATTTGCTTTTAGAAGTTATGGAAAAATTCATAAAATGAGAATTAGAAAAAGGGAACCACAGAATGTTCAACTTTAACAAAAGTGTCTTCTATTTTGTGTTTAACCAGTAATGGTTAGCAGCTTTTTTCGAAAAACGCATTATTGGCTATTTGTAGCTGTAGACATTGTACCCAACGTGTGATGGCACCCCCACGGGAACAGTTACCGAAGTTGCGGTGTAGCGCTGGATTTAAACTAGTTTATAGTGAGACTTTGGCGGGAGTACTACAGATCCACCAGTACGCTTTTAAATTATTTTTAATAGCTACCATCATGGTGCACATGTATGACCTATTGACAATTATCATCTTGTTCGATTCAGACAAAATATAGTGTGCAAATTATAGACTTGATGTTCATCGGCCAAATATCCATGATAATTTACTTATAAAAGTGTTCTCTGAGCCAATGCATATGGCATTTGTTGCATTGTTCGGCCGTTGTTCCATTCTGCATTATTTTATTTTTATTTAATTTAAAAAATAATTTATAATATAGTTAAAATATCCCAAATTGTTGCAGATTAATATTGAATTAGCGTCAACGGGACATAGGTTTTCTGCTAACAGATTCATATTGCCAACTGGGTTAAAACCAACAGTCCAAATGCATTATACAGTGATGTACTAACGAGTTGCTAGAAGCAGAGCGAACGGGATTTTCCACTGAGGGCGTTAGGAGGGAAATCGTGAAAATTTATTTTTGTCTGTCGCTGTAATTCATAAGTTATCTTCGGATGAATTTAAAGTGATGACGATGCGGTCATTAGTTGAATGCGAACAGCCCCGACAACATCATCCTGGTCAAAATGGCAAAAAAACAAGTCTTTAAGAATATTTTGCCAAATGTGACCATACGGGTACCAGTGTTTCACAGCCCATATCTCACGAGACAGGCTTTGCATCGAAAAACGCAAATCAGTTCATTGAGATCTACAACTTTCGTGCCCACGACTTTTTGTGAGACCACTCACTGGGCCGCTGTGGCACCTAATATTGTTCGTAGACCCTTTGCCTGAAATAACGATTTTTCAAATCCGGCATGTTATTGCATGTTTCACATTACATTAAATGCCTATTAGCTGGGTTTTTTGGGGTCCACAGGTGGGTCTGGACCCAAATATTTTTACGTGGACCCAAAAAATTTTTGCTGCACCCAAGCTGGACCCAGGGCAGTTTCGATTTCGGAGACATAGGATTTGCAAATAAATTCTATTACAAATTGCAGGCTTTTAGCCGTTCGTGCTTATATGTGTACATAGTTGCTTACAGCTGGTTTCATTGATGGCCCTCTTCCTTTGTCTTGGCTTGGGACAGGCAGAGAATAATTTATGTATTTGTAATAATGTAGAATTGCGTTTCTTAATTACCTTTCTTTATTGTGTAAAATTTCGTGAAATTCTCTAGCCAAAAATTGTAAATCTAGACCCAGAGTTTAAGGTCTGGAGCTAGGGTCTGTTTCGAAAAAAAACCTGCCTATTAGGTTATCAAGCACACTGGATTCGATAGATTTGCTATCTAGAGTCCGACTTCACCATAATTATTGTACCTGTTCATGAGGTTTCAAGGGTCTTACGGTCGACGAACTAGATTTCCAAAATGTGTTTTTTCATTTGTTTGGTTATATATTGCGTCCGGGGCATCAAGAATTGCCTATTATAGGGTTTTCGGTAAGCTGAATACAATGGTTTGGTTATCTAGAGTCGAGCACGAATATTTTATGCATTTTCAAAGGTTCTTAAGGCACATGGGTCAACGAACCTGATTTTCGTAGTATAGTCTGTCTTCAGTATGGTTATGTATTGCGTACAGGGCTCCAAGAATGGTCTATATAGGTTTTTGGTTCGTTGTATACGGCGGTTTGGTTATCTAGACACCATCACAAAATACTTAATGCGTTGCTAGTTGTTTTTGATGGGTTTAAGATAGACGAGGTTTTAGGTTTTTACATAGGTTCAGGATACCAGAGGTTTACAGTGGTATCGACATCAAATACAACCTGTTACAGGTGACAACAGAAAATGTAACTAAAAATAAAACCACGCTCGCTTTATTTCATCCTCGCATACGAGATACTAGTATTATAATTATAATAGGAGCCGCTTTATTGGTAAGTATTAATTTCTTTTTGAAAAAATTTTTAAAAATTATTTTAAAACATTTTATAGGCTATGCAATGTTTAATATCTTATTTACTGATTTTGTACTTCGATACATTCATACATTTTACATTAAATTATCTATCGCAGCGTCGGGGGTGGCAACGGATGGCGTCGGGTGAAGGTCTACCCGGCGTCATGCGGCTAAAGCAGGCTCTGGTACTCTTGGTTTTTAAATGAAAATACGAAATTGCCATTTTAAGACCAAAGTTAGGGCATTCCCCTTAAGCGATGCGTTGTGCTGGTCCGGCACTTCGAAAAATAAGCGAATGGACAGTTTTAGATCAACATGGAGTAAAAAGGGGATTCCATGTATAGTATATAAAAAGTCTGTTAAAGATTACCTTGGTAAAAGTAAATGGTTAACGTTGACTTCTATATTTTGGATTAAGAGTGTTTACCTGGCTGAAGACCTAGCCAGGCAGGATGAAATTGTGTCAAATTTTGTCTTTATGGAAACAAATAGAGACCCCTGTGGACAAATTTGTATATTTATATTTGCTTTTCAGATGGAAAATAATAATGATGATTTTAATGACCCTCATAGCGATGATGAGGAGGGCTCAGGGCAGGGCCAAAGTACCCTGGTCGAGCATTTAACAAGCTCAACAGAGAATCTTAGACTAGACTGGGCTTCGGAAGTGGAAGGGGGGCTGCTTTTAGCGCCACCGAACCTTCCACTTCCGAAGTCACAGAGGAGGGGGCCACTAAGGGGGCGCTGCTGTAAGCGCCACTAAACCCTCAGTGGTCTCCGCTCAGAATAAACCGGCTGCTGTAAGCGCCATTGGTTCAGATGGAAAGCTAGGGGGGGGCTGCGTCTCGCGCCACCGTACCTAGCTCAGAAAATACTTTTCAGTCGCTGCTCGCCAAAGCTCGCAGCAGCTCAGCAGATGCAATGGCAAAATTGCGTCAAAATCAGAAGGATGCTACTGCGCATCCAAACGTGAATCGCCCCGGCGACAGAGGTAGCCGCGCGGGAAAGAAAAAGACAGGGTCATTTATCTGAAAACAGATCGAGGTCGTGGGCTATACAAAGCTCACAGACAAAGCCAAACCTACTGAGCGTACTCAGGAGGCAGTAGCCACACCTGGCCCCAGCGGGGTTACAGTAAGCACCGCGGAAAAAGGCGCTGTGAAGCGAAGTAGAGAGGCGACTGGTACGACACCAGATACCTTAAAGGCGCCTCCGGCTAAGAGCTACAAGGAAGTAGCTACGAAAGCTCTGGAACTAGTCATCATTTCAGATGATAACCAAGACAGAACCTTTTTAGATGAGGAGATTGATAAGATCCGAGAGGATCTTATTGAAGCAACTTTCAGTGCTACTAGTGATGATCAGATACATTTTCGAGATTCAGGCGTGTGGAATGGTCATTTACTGGTGACCTGCGCAACTGAAGCCGCGAAAGCTTGGCTAATAAACGCCGTACAGAATGTTAGAGTGAAGGCCGAGGAACCACTTAAGGCGATTCTTCGCTCAGAATTTGAACAGTGTAGGATTTTCTTGGTTGTTCCCAATCCAAGGAACAAAGATTACACTGTAGAAATGATTGTCAGTCGTTTGGCAAATGCCAACAGGAATATAGATTTTTCTGGCTGGTACCCGATTACCGTGTGGTCAGAAGAAAAGTGTCTGAAAATGATCTTTGCTATTCCAAAGACGTGCCGAGAGGCCCTTAAAAGAGAAGTGGGTGATCGACCACATTTTGAGTTGTCGACACTGGAGATCAAGGATGCCTCCAGTCGTCCACCTAAGAAAAACCCGCAACACTGAAATTGGAAATGGAGGTGTTAGCGGAAAGCAAAATATATGAACAGAATTATTTAAAGCAATCAAAAATCGCTGTAAATAGCCTACAAACGAGTAGTAGCTATGATAGACTAAGAAAGGCACAAAGCTCATGCTTTAGAGCTAAAAGAGGTACAAAAATTAGAAATAGAGGTGATATTATTCAAAGCAGAATTTATAGAAATAAAAATCACAGGGTGCAGGTCTGGTCCGCAGTCCCTCTAAATTGGGTCTATGGGGGCCATGAGTATAAGTTTACATACGAAAGGATCATGCAAAAAATGATAACGGTGAGTACTCACTTAGTTTGGACCAATGCGTGCACTTTTGCTTTTGTATGTACACGCAATAATGAAATATACAAGATTATCACAAGAGAAACAGAGGGAAACAGCACTAAAACCAGAACATGGGGACAGTAGCTGTAGAAGAAATCAATATAATACAGATTAATTTACAGCATTGCAAAGCAGCTACTGCCGCTTTAGATAAATGGATCACAGGCCAGAATAATATTATAGCTATGATACAAGAGCCATATCTATACGGCAATAAGGTAACAGGCTTTACAAACAGATCACATGAATTGATTTACAGTAGTACAAATACTAGGATACGGGCGTGTGTCGCAGTACCTAGAAACTGGAACTATGGGGGGTTAAATGAGCTAATAAATGAAGACTGCGCTGCAATCAAAGTATTGGTAAGCAACGCAGAAGGTGAAAAACAATTTATAGTTTTAGCTAGTATATATATGCCTTTTAGTATACAAGAACAACCACCAACGAGCGGAATGCAACATGTAGTAAACTACTGTCAAAACAATAGAATAAAATTAGTAATATCATGTGATGCAAATTCCCATCACATGGTATGGGGTAGTACGAATACAAACCAAAGGGGAGAATCCCTTCTTGAATATCTAATAGCTGAGAACCTAAATGTGGAAAACAGAGGCAATAAGCCTACATTTATGAACAGGGCTAGAAAAGAAGTAATAGATCTAACAATAAGCAACAATCTAGCGTTGGATAATATAAAGAATTGGCAAGTCTCAGATGAAGAATCTCTCTCAGATCACAGATACATAACCTTTGATATAAATATGAATATAATTCAAATAGAAAAACAAGAAATAAATCCCAAATGTGTTAATTACAGACTGTTTAGGGAATTATTATATGGTAAGCTACAACATATAAAGAAATGCTGTGACAAATATAAGGAAAACGTGGACACACAAGTGATTCAAATTGAAACAGCAATTACAGAAGCGGCGAAATTATCACAGGTACCAAAAGCATTAAAGGGCTCACGTACTAGTTGGTGGAATACCAACCTGACAATGCTCAGACGCAAAGTCAGGAAAATGCTCCGCAAGGCCTATCGATTACAAAGTTTGCGAACTTGGACAAAATATTATGAGATAAGAAATACGTACAATTATGCAATAAGGGATGCTAAAACGACATCTTGGAAGAAATTTACCCAAAAGATAAAGAATGCTCCAGAAAATGCAAGATTGCATAGATTAATGACAAGTCAGCAGAGAGTTCAAATAGGAACGTTAGTAAAACAAGACGGAAGTTACACAAAAAATGATGAAGAAACATTAGAAGTGTTATTAGACTCACATTTTCCAAAATGCGTAAAAGAAGATATACAACCAGCTCATGGTAGATTAATGCGATGCAGTAAAGATTTCAGTGACTTCATAGACTCGTTAGTGACATCCGAAATTGTAAAATGGTCTTTTGACACTTTTATGCCTTTCAAAACCAGTGGACCTGATGGAATATCACCGAAATACCTTCAAGAAGGTAAAAACTTACTGACTCCATTATACCAGGATCTCTACAGAATTAGTCTTAAATCAGGATATATACCAACTCCATGGAGAAAATGCAATGTTATATTCATTCCGAAACCGGGTAAGACAAATTATGCAGAAGTCAAAGCATTCAGACCAATATGCTTAAGTTCCTTCGCATTAAAGGGATTAGAACGAATAATCGACAGATACGTAAGAGATGAAGTTCTGAAAAGACAACCCTTAAATGAAAACCAACACGCATATCAACCAGGAAAGTCGACAATCAGCACATTACATAGATTGATTAAATTTATAGAATTTTTCAATAATAAGAAACACCTAGCACTAGGAGTCTTCCTAGATATAGGAGGTGCTTTTGACAATATAAGCTTCAAAGCTACTAAAGATGCATTAAAACGCTTCAATGTCAATACATGTATGGCAAAGTGGATAAGTCAATTATTGGAAAACAGAACAATTCTAGCCCGTTTGAGGACAACAGAAGTACAAATAAAAGCAACTAGAGGTTGTCCACAGGGGGGCATATTGTCACCACTGATATGGACTATGGTTGTAGACAACTTAATTGAACAGCTTCAAGGTAAAGGCTTCTTTTGTCAAGTTTACGCAGATGACGTGGCGATAATATGCACTGGATTACAAGAAGTCACAGTGGGAAAAAGAGCAAACAAAGCAATGGAAGTAGTATCTAAATGGTGTACTGCAAATGGAATGAATGTTAACGCGGAAAAAACTAAAATGATCCTTTTTCATAGAAGACACATGATGCCAGATCTCCCGGAAATCAGAATATCCGGACAAGTAATACAGCTCGTACAAAGCATAAAACACTTAGGAGTTCAAATTGACTATAAACTAAACTGGCAAAATCATATAGAATGGACCTGCAATAGAGCTATCAAACATTTTATGTGTTTCAGAACTATGATAGGAAAAACATGGGGATTAAGGGCAAATACGATCTTATGGCTATATAAAGTTGTTATTCAACCAAAATTGTTATATGGTTGCGTAATATGGTGGCATAGAGCAATGATCAACAAATCATTAAAACTGCTCAACAGTGTACAACGAATAATACTTGTCAGTGCATCTAGCGCTATGAAGTCAACTCCAACAGCGGCACTGGAGGTAATACATAATATACCACCACTAGATATAGTAATTTTCAAAGAAGCACTATTAAACTATGTAAGACTGAAGAGCTACGGCTTATGGGTAGATGAACCAAAAGAATCAATAGACATAACTAAGGTTGCCAAAGAAAGAATACCAATGATAAATATGCCTATTGACTTGATTGTTAAACAATTTAACAATAAAATTAGCTGGCTCACTATAACAGGTAATAACAGAAACACTCACAAATATGTAGATATAGCATGTTACACAGATGGATCTAAACAAGATATGATATCTACAATGAATAAAGGCACAGGCGCAGGCTTTTACATTGAAAATGAAGCCCACAGACACATATCTCTAGGTAAACTGGCCACAGTCTTTCAAGCAGAAGTGAATGCAATAGATGAAGCAACGAATTACCTTAGGGGTAAAGGAGTCAAACGAAAGAAAATAGTGTTTTACTCAGATAGTCAATCAGCACTAAAAGCAATTAGCAATCACTGGATAAATTCAAAAGTGGTACAAGCTTGCATTGGAAATCTAAAACGACTTGCTGAAAATAATGAAGTAATCTTGCAATGGATTAAAGGCCACAGTGGGAATTATGGAAACGATATGGCAGATGAACTAGCACGTACAGGAGCACAGACTGCTTTAATAGGTGTAGAACCAGCTTTACCAGTCTCATATGGACATATGAAATACAAAATAGATAACTGGTGCAATGAAGAATTCAAAAACAGATGGGATAGTTGTTTAACATGCAAAAACACAAAGATATTTTTGCCTCAGGTAAACAAAAAGCTAACAAGATACCTAAGCATATCAAATAAAGAAAGAACCAGGTTATTAATACAAATCTTGACAGGACATTGCTTGTTAAACAAGCACCTATTCAGAATAGGTTTGTCAGATACAGATGTATGTCCAGTCTGCAAATTGGAAACAGAGACAGTGGAACACTACTTGCTTAGATGTACCAATTACAATACACAGAGGGCGATAATATATGGAAAGGCAACAATGGATACAGTAGTACCAGATTACAAAAAAATTATAAGGTTTATAAAAGACACAAAAAGATTTGAACAACTCGATGGATAAGTATAGTTAAATATTATATGTCAGCAAAATACAGATAAGTATTAAAATGCAAATACAAGAAATTTAAAATTGGAAGGGGGCAGTGTAAAAGACCACTATAAGAGTCTACACACCTTTGTCTTTGCCCTCTTATTATTGCTTATTATCTATCTATCTACCACCCTTATTCACACCTAGTAGGTCATACACAGGATTTATCTGCATGTAGACAGAATTTCCTAGATCAATTTGGCCGCATTTAATTCCCCATAAGCTAAATTCCATATCCTCACGGGCAATTGGTATTTTTAGAGCCACAATCAATCTTTCGGCCCCAGAATATACTGCTTTCACAAGCGGTATGTTGTAATACTTGTTTATTTCATTGGGGTCATACATTAAGGACATGCCACTCTCCAATATTTTATGGTTAAGAGAAATAAGAGTCTGCTTAAGACTTAACGGTGGGATAACGCTAGACGAAAGATAACCCCTTTGAAACTGACCCAAGGCGTTTGTTAAATCGTAAATGCCCTCAATTTGTTCATTCCACAAAAAGAAGCTAGATAGCCACCGTATCAAATCCGCATTAAAATTTAGCTCCACGTAACTTAATTGAACTGATTCATTCAAAGCGAAACCAAGAGTTTTAATAGAATTTCTGAAACCTTCCTGAACTACAGCTAATTTATTTGTTAAATTTGAGATAACATTAATTCTTTTGTCCTCATTTAGAAATCCCTTAGTCACCAATTTTGATAAAGAGATTAATCGGTTGTTAACTCTGACTATTTCCGATGATACACCGCTGACTCTTGTATTAAGAGAATACAGGGCTCTCCTAACCTTTGAGGCGTCAGCACCTGCCCCAAGATTACAACCACCAAATATGGATTCTATAAAACAGGCTAACCCACCTAAAATACCTCTTTTTCGGCGGTTATGTATTTTCTTTGGTTTAATTAAGAATTTTACGTTTTCATTAAGTCTCTGCAACTTATTTTTAGCTCGCCTATAGGTTGAAATGAACGCCTTATTCATGGCAGCTGATATGTCACAAAATTGTCTTAAAAGGAAACCAAAAGGACTGGAAGTATTTTGATGGCCAACGTTAAAGCATGAGGGTGATAGTTCTGGATCTTGCATGCTAAGTTTTAGTGGGATTACTATGTGATGTTCAATAAAATCTTGGGCATTGTCTAAAATTCCTTCTTGTTTAAAAACTACAGAAAAATTTTTATTAACCTTAACTATAACATTTGTGTAATGGGCATAACCGGTCTTAGTACCTATAATGTAAAACACAAATACAAAATAAAACACAAAATACTTACCATGTGCAGATCCCTTTTTCCAAGAAAACGTCAAATTACTTTTGTCGCAGGCGTCCTTTCCATTCAGTACCCATGCCTCGCACCTTTTTCGATTTATCATTGTCCGATTCGGAAATTTCTCCATCCGATTGTTGTAAATCAACGTATTTTGGCGAAGCTTTGCTTCTCTCTGAACATTCAGCTGAAGCAATATTTTCAACATTAGATGGTACTTGAAAGTCACCCTCGGTTTCTTTTCCAAATTCTAGATTTTCGAAGTTTGGAGCACACTCATCCAATTCTGTGCCATTTTCTCCTAGGATATTGGTGGGGTTTTCATCCCCGAAGCAAGGTTTACAAGAATTTATATGGACAATTTTATCGGGTTTACTTCCCTGACATGGCCTTACACAGACATTTACGTCACTAGTAACATCAATGATACGATAAGGACCATGCCACAAGTGGCATAATTTCGGTGTTTTTCCTTTCTTAACAGCAGGGCAGTAGTACCATACTCGTTGACCGACTTTAAGCTTGTGTTCTGAAGCAGTGTTGTTGTAGTATTCCTGCTGCTTACATTGGG
>JASANE010029025.1:0-101840 GCA_030248225.1 Trileptium ribeirensis | reverse complement strand
ACGGAAATTATGTGTTTGAGTATTTTTGAGTAGCAAGAATGAGAGAACGAATTTGTTGCTGCTGGTACTTGACACTTGTTTCCATCGTGCATCTGTAAACCACCTTAAAGTGTTGCTATAAAGATGATGATCACGAAAATTATGTGTTTGAGTATTTTTGAGTAGCAACTTTGAGAGAACGAATTTGTTGCTGCTGGTACTTGACACTTGTTTCCATCGTGCATCTGTAAACCACCTCAAAGTGTTACTATAAATATGATGATCACGAAAATTTTGTATTTGAGTATTTTTGAGTAGCAAGAATGAGAGAACGAATTTGTTGCTGCTGGTATCTTAACAGTCGTTTCCATCGTGCATCTATAAACCACCTCAAAGTGTTACTATAAAATACGATGATCACGAAAATTTTGTATTTGAGTATTTCCAAGTAGCAAGAATGAGAGTAACGAATTTGTTGCTGCTAGTACTTGACACTGGTTTTGATCGTGCATCTGTAAACCACCTCAAAGTGTTACTATAATACGGTGATCACGAAAATTTTGTATTTAGTATTTTGAGCAACAAGAATGAGAGATCTAATTTGTTTCTGCTGGTACTTGGCACTAGTTTCGATTGTGCATCTGTAAACCACCTCAAAAAGTGTTGCTATAATACGATGATCACGAAAATACTGTATTTGAGTATTTTTGAGAGCAAGAATGAGAGAACGTATTGGTCGCTGCTAGACTCTACACTGGTTTCGATCGTGCATCTGTAAACCAGCTCATAGTGTTACTATAAAATACGATGATCACGAAAATTCTGTATTTGAGTATTTTTGAGTAGGAAGAATGAGAGAACGAATTGGTTGCTGCTGGTACTTGACACTCATATCGACGGTGCATCTGTAAATCACCTCAAAGTGTTGCTATAATACGATGATCACGAAAATTTTGTATTTGAATATTTTTAAGTAGCAAGAATGAGAGAACGAATTTGTTGCTGCTGGTACTTGACACTCGTTTCGATCGTGCATCTGTAAACCACCTCAAAGTGTTACTATAAAACACGATGATCACTAAAATTTTGTATTTGAGTATTTTTGAGTAGCAAGAATGAGAGAACGAATTTGTTGCTGCTGGTACTTGACACTCTTTTCCCAATACGTGCATCTGTAAACCACCTCAAAGTGTTACTATAATACGACCGAAAATTTTGTATTTGAGTATTTTTGAGTAGCAAGAATGAGAGAACGAATTTGTTGCTGCTGGTACTTGACAGTCGTTTCCATCGTGCATCTATAAACCACCTCAAAGTGTTACTATAAAAAACGATGATCACGAAAATTTTGTATTTGAGTATTTTTGAGTAGCAAGAATGAGAGAACGAATTTCTTGCTGCTGGTACTTGGCACTGTTTCGATCATGCATCTGTAAACCACCTCAAAGTGTCACTATAATACGATGATCACGAAAATTTTGAATTTGATTATTTTTGAGGAGCTAGAATGAGAGAACGAATTTGTTGCTGCTAGTACTTGACACTGGTTTCCATCGTGCATCTGTAAACCAGCTCAAAGTGTTACTATAATACGATGATCACGAAAATTTTGTATTTGAAATATTTTTGAGTAGCAAGAATGGGAGAACGAATTTGTTGCTGCTAGTACTTGGCACTCGTTTCGATCGTGCATCTGTAAACCACCTCAAAGTGTTACTATAATACGGTGATCACGAAAATTTTGTATTTGAGTATTTTTGAGTAGCAAGAATGAGAGAACGAATTTGTTGCTGCTAGTACTTGACACTGGTTTAGATCGTGCATCTGGAAAGCGCAACCTCAAAGTGTTACTATAATACGGTGATCACGAAAATTTTGTATTTGAGTATTTTTTGAATAAACAAGAATGAGAGAACAAATTTGTTGCTGCTGGTACTTGGCACTAGTTTTGATTGTGCATCTGTAAACCACCTCAAAGTGTTGCTATAATACGATGATCACGAAAATATTGTATTTGAGTATTTTTTGAGTAGCAAGAATGAGAGAACGAATTTTGTTGCTGCTGGTACTTGGCACTCGTTTTGATTGTGGATCTGTAAACGACCTCAAAGTGTTACTATAATACGATGATCACGAAATTCTGTATTTGAGTATTTTTGAGTAGCAAGAATGAGAGAACGAATTTGTTGCTGCTGGTACTTGACGCTAGTTTCGATCGTGCATCTGTAAGCCACCTCAAAGTGTTACTATAATACGATCATCACGGAAATTATGTGTTTGAGTATTTTTGAGTAGCAAGAATGAGAGAACGAATTTGTTGCTGCTGGTACTTGACACTTGTTTCCATCGTGCATCTGTAAACCACCTTAAAGTGTTGCTATAAAATACGATGATCACGAAAATTATGTGTTTGAGTATTTTTGAGTAGCAAGAATGAGAGAACGAATTTGTTGCTGCTGGTACTTGACACTTGTTTCCATCGTGCATCTGTAAACCACCTCAAAGTGTTACTATAAAATACGATGATCACGAAAATTTTGTATTTGAGTATTTTTGAGTAGCAAGAATGAGAGAACGAATTTGTTGCTGCTGGTACTTGACAGTCGTTTCCATCGTGCATCTATAAACCACCTCAAAGTGTTAATATAAAATACGATGATCACGAAAATTTTGTATTTGAGTATTTTTGAGTAGCAAGAATGAGAGAACGAATTTGTTGCTGCTAGTACTTGACACTGGTTTTGATCGTGCATCTGTAAACCACCTCAAAGTGTTACTATAATACGGTGATCACGAAAATTTTGTATTTGATTTTGAGCAACAAGAATGAGAGAATTGTTGCTCATACTTCGATTGTGCATGTACCACCTCAAAGGTGCATAATACGAGACACGAAAATACGTATTGAGTATTTTTGAGTAGCAAGAATGAGAGAACGAATTTGTTGCTGCTGGTACTTGGCACTCGTTTCGATTGTGCATCTGTAAACCACCTCAAAGTGTTACTATAATACGATGATCACGAAAATTCTGTATTTGAGTATTTTTGAGTAGCAAGAATGAGAGAACGAATTGGTTGCTACTGGTACTTGACACTCATTTCGATCGTGCATCTGTGAGGCACCTCAAAGTGTTACTATAATACGATGATCAAGAAAATTATGTGTTTGAGTATTTTTGAGTAGCAAGAATGAGAGAACGAATTTGTTGCTGCTGGTACTTGACACTTGTTTCCATCGTGCATCTGTAAACCACCTCAAAGTGTTACTATAAAATACGATGATCACGAAAATTATGTGTTTGAGTATTTTTGAGTAGCAAGAATGAGAGAACGAATTTGTTGCTGCTGGTACTTGACACTTGTTTCCATCGTGCATCTGTAAGCCACCTCAAAGTGTTACTATAAAATACGATGATCACGAAAATTTTGTATTTGAGTATTTTTGAGTAGCAAGAATGAGAGAACGAATTTGTTGCTGCTGGTACTTGACAGTCGTTTCCATCGTGCATCTATAAACCACCTCAAAGTGTTACTATAAAATACGATGATCACGAAAATTTTGTATTTGAGTATTTTTGAGTAGCAAGAATGAGAGAACGAATTTGTTGCTGCTGGTACTTGGCACTCGTTTCGATCATGCATCTGTAAACCACCTCAAAGTGTTAGTATAATACGATGATCACGAAAATTTTGTATTTGAATATTTTTGAGTAGCAAGAATGAGAGAACGAATTTGTTGCTGCTAGTACTTGACACTGGTTTCCATCGTGCATCTGTAAACCAGCTCAAAGTGTTACTATAATACGATGATCACGAAAATTTTGTATTTGAATATTTTTGAGTAGCAAGAATGAGAGAACGAATTTGTCGCTGCTGGTACTTGGCACTCGTTTCGATCGTGCATCTGTAAACCACCTCAAAGTGTTACTATAATACGATGATCACGAAAATTTTGTATTTGAGTATTTTTGAGTAGCAAGAATGAGAGAACGAATTTGTTGCTGCTAGTACTTGACACTGGTTTTGATCGTGCATCTGTAAACCACCTCAAAGTGTTACTATAATACGGTGATCACGAAAATTTTGTATTTGAGTATTTTGAGCAACAAGAATGAGAGAACAAATTTGTTGCTGCTGGTACTTGGCACTAGTTTCGATTGTGCATCTGTAAACCACCTCAAAGTGTTGCTATAATACGATGATCACGAAAATACTGTATTTGAGTATTTTTGAGTAGCAAGAATGAGAGAACGAATTTGTTGCTGCTGGTACTTGGCACTCGTTTTGATTGTGGATCTGTAAACCACCTCAAAGTGTTACTATAATACGATGATCACGAAATTCTGTATTTGAGTATTTTTGAGTAGCAAGAATGAGAGAACGAATTTGTTGCTGCTGGTACTTGACGCTAGTTTCGATCGTGCATCTGTAAGCCACCTCAAAGTGTTACTATAATACGATGATCACGAAAATTATGTGTTTGAGTATTTTTGAGTAGCAAGAATGAGAGAACGAATTTGTTGCTGCTGGTACTTGACACTTGTTTCCATCGTGCATCTGTAAACCACCTCAAAGTGTTACTATAAAATACGATGATCACGAAAATTTGTATTTGAGTATTTTGAGTAGCAAGAATGAGAGAACGAAGCGCGCGACACCACCACTAAAACCACCCAAAACTATAAAATACGATGATCACGAAAATTTTGTATTTGAATATTTTTGAGTAGCAAGAATGAGAGAACGAATTTGTTGCTGCTAGTACTTGACACTGGTTTCCATCGTGCATCTGTAAACCAGCTCATAGTGTTACTATAAAATACGATGATCACGAAAATTCTGTATTTGAGTATTTTTGAGTAGCAAGAATGAGAGAACGAATTGGTTGCTGCTGGTACTTGACACTCATTTCGATCGTGCATCAGTGAGCCACCTCAAAGTGTTACTATAATACGATGATCACGAAAATTATGTGTTTGAGTATTTTTGAGTAGCAACAATGAGAGAACGAATTTGTTGCTGCTGGTACTTGACACTCGTTTCCATCGTGCATCTGTAAACCGCCTCAAAGTTTTACTATAAAATACGATGATCACGAAAATTATGTGTTTGAGTATTTTTGAGTAGCAAGAATGAGAGAACGAATTTGTTGCTGCTGGTACTTGACACTTGTTTCCATCGTGCATCTGTAAACCACCTCAAAGTGTTACTATAAAATACGATGATCACGAAAATTTTGTATTTGAGTATTTTTGAGTAGCAAGAATGAGAGAACGAATTTGTTGCTGCTGGTACTTGACAGTCGTTTCCATCGTGCATCTATAAACCACCTCAAAGTGTTACTATAAAATACGATGATCACGAAAATTTTGTATTTGAGTATTTTTGAGTAGCAAGAATGAGAGAACGAATTTGTTGCTGCTGGTACTTGGCACTCGTTTCGATCATGCATCTGTAAACCACCTCAAAGTGTCACTATAATACGATGATCACGAAAATTTTGTATTTGAATATTTTTGAGTAGCAAGAATGAGAGAACGAATTTGTTGCTGCTAGTACTTGACACTGGTTTCCATCGTGCATCTGTAAACCAGCTCAAAGTGTTACTATAATACGATGATCACGAAAATTTTGTATTTGAATATTTTTGAGTAGCAAGAATGAGAGAACGAATTTGTCGCTGCTGTACTTGGCACTCTTGATTGATTTAAACCCCTCAAATACTATAATACAACACAAAATTTATTAATATTGAGTACAAGAATGAGAGAACGAATTTGTTGCTGCTAGTCTTGACACTGGTTTCCATCGTGCATCTGTAAACCAGCTCAAAGTGTTACTATAATACGATGATCACGAAAATTTTGTATTTGAATATTTTTTGAGTAGCAAGAATGAGAGAACGAATTTGTCGCTGCTGGTACTTGGCACTCGTTTCGATCGTGCATCTTGTAAACCACCTCAAAGTGTTCTATAATACGATGATCACGAAAATTTTGTATTTGAGTATTTTTGAGTAGCAAGAATGAGAGAACGAATTTGTTGCTGCTAGTACTTGACACTGGTTTTGATCGTGCATCTGTAAACCACCTCAAAGTGTTACTATAATACGATGATCACGAAAATTTTGTATTTGAGTATTTTGAGCAGCAAGAATGAGAGAACAAATTGTGCTGCTGGTACTTGGCATAGTTTCGATTGTGCATCAGGGGGGATCAAACCACCTGAAAGTGTTACTATAATACGATGATCACGAAAATACTGTATTTTATTATTTTTGAGTAGCAAGAATGAGAGAACGAATTTGTTGCTACTGGTACTTGGCACTCGTTTCGATTGTGCATCTGTAAACCACCTCAAAGTGTTACTATAATACGATGATCGCGAAAATTTTGTATTTGAGTATTTTTGAGCAGCAAGAATGAGAGAACGAATTTGTTGCTGTTGGTTTTTGTCACTCTTTTTGAGTGTGGATCTGTAAATCTCCTCAAAGTGTTTCTATAATACGATGATCACGATAATTTTGTATTTGAGTATTTTTGAGTAGCAATAATGAGAGAACGAATTTGTTGCTGCTGGTACTTGACACTAGTTTCGATCGTGCATCTGTAAGCCACCTCAAAGTGTTACTATAATACGATGATCACGAAAATTATGTGTTTGAGTATTTTTGAGTAGCAAGAATGAGAGAACGAATTTGTTGCTGCTGGTACTTGACACTTGTTTCCATCGTGCATCTGTAAACCACCTCAAAGTGTTACTATAAATACGATGATCACGAAAATTTTGTATTTGAGTATTTTTGAGTAGCAAGAATGAGAGAACGAATTTGTTGCTGCTGGTCTTCAGTCGTTTCATCGTGCATCTATTAACGACCTCTAATTGTTACTATAAAATACGATGATCACGAAAATTATGTGTTTGAGTATTTTTGAGTAGCAAGAATGAGAGAATGAATTTGTTGCTGCTGGTACTTGACACTCGTTTCCATCGTGCATCTGTAAACCACCTCAAAGTGTTACTATAATACGATGATCACGAAAATTTTGTATTTGAGTATTTTTGAGTAGCAAGAATGAGATAACGAATTTGTTGCTGCTGGTACTTGACACTCGTTTCGATCGTGCATCTGTAAACCACCTCAAAGTGTTTCTATAATACGATGATCACGAAAATTATGTGTTTGAGTATTTTTGAGTAGCAACAATGAGAGAACGAATTTGTTGCTGCTGGTACTTGACACTGTTTCCATCGTGCATCTGTAAACCGCCTCAAAGTTTTACTATAAAATACGATGATCACGAAAATTTGTTTTGAGTATTTGAGTAGAAGAAGAATTGTTGCGCGGTACTGACACTGTTCCATCGTGCATCTGTAAACCACCTCAAAGTGTTACTATAAAATACGATGATCAAGAAAATTTTGTATTTGAGTATTTTTGAGTAGCAAGAATGAGAGAACGAATTTGTTGCTGCTGGTACTTGACACTCGTTTCGATCGTGCATCTGTAAACCACCTCAAAGTGTTACTATAATACGATGATCACGAAAATTTTGTATTTGAGTATTTTTGAGTAGCAAGAATGAGAGAACGAATTTGTTGCTGCTGGTACTTGGCACTCGTTTCGATCGTGCATCTGTAAACCACCTCAAAGTGTTACTATAATACGATGATCACGAAAATTTTGTATTTGAATATTTTTGAGTAGCAAGAATGAGAGAACGAATTTGTTGCTGCTAGTACTTGACACTGGTTTCCATCGTGCATCTGTAAACCAGCTCAAAGTGTTACTATAATACGATGATCACGAAAATTTTGTATTTGAATATTTTTGAGTAGCAAGAATGAGAGAACGAATTTGTCGCTGCTGGTACTTGGCACTCGTTTCGATCGTGCATCTGTAAACCACCTCAAAGTGTTACTATAATACGATGATCACGAAAATTTTGTATTTGAGTATTTTTGAGTAGCAAGAATGAGAGAACGAATTTGTTGCTGCTAGTACTTGACACTGGTTTCCATCGTGCATCTGTAAACCACCTCAAAGTGTTACTATAATACGATGATCACGAAAATTTTGTATTTGAGTATTTTTGAGTATCAAGAATGAGAGAACGAATTTGTTGCTGCCAGTACTTGACACTGGTTTTGATCGTGCATCTGTAAACCACCTCAAAGTGTTACTATAATACGATGATCACGAAAATTTTGTATTTGAGTATTTTTGAGCAGCAAGAATGAGAGAACGAATTTGTTGCTGCTGGTACTTGGCACTCGTTTCGATTGTGCATCTGTAAACCACCTCAAAGTGTTACTATAATACGATGATCACGAAAATTTTGTATTTGAGTATTTTTGAGTAGCAAGAATGAGAGAACGAATTTGTTGCTGCTGGTACTTGGCACTCGTTTCGATCGTGCATCTGTAAACCACCTCAAAGTGTTACTATAATACGATGATCACGAAAATTTTGTATTTGAGTATTTTTGAGTAGCAAGAATGAGAGAACGAATTTGTTGCTGCTGGTACTTGACACTCGTTTCGATCGTGCATCTGTAAACCACCTCAAAGTGTTACTATAATACGATGATCACGAAAATTTTGTATTTGAGTATTTTTGAGTAGCAAGAATGAGAGAACGAATTTGTTGCTGCTGGTACTTGACGCTAGTTTCGATCGTGCATCTGTAAGCCACCTCAAAGTGTTACTATAATACGATGATCACGAAAATTATGTGTTTGAGTATTTTTGAGTAGCAAGAATGAGAGAACGAATTTGTTGCTGCTGGTACTTGACACTTGTTTCCATCGTGCATCTGTAAACCACCTCAAAGTGTTACTATAAAATACGATGATCACGAAAATTTTGTATTTGAGTATTTTTGAGTAGCAAGAATGAGAGAACGAATTTGTTGCTGCTGGTTCTTGACAGTCGTTTCCATCGTGCATCTATAAACCACCTCAAAGTGTTACTATAAAATACGATGATCACGAAAATTATGTGTTTGAGTATTTTTGAGTAGCAAGAATGAGAGAATGAATTTGTTGCTGCTGGTACTTGACACTCGTTTCCATCGTGCATCTGTAAACCACCTCAAAGTGTTACTATAAAATACGATGATCACGAAAATTTTGTATTTGAGTATTTTTGAGTAGCAAGAATGAGAGAACGAATTTGTTGCTGCTGGTACTTGACACTCATTTCGATCGTGCATCTGTAAACCACCTCAAAGTGTTACTATAATACGATGATCACGAAAATTATGTGTTTGAGTATTTTTGAGTAGCAACAATGAGAGAACGAATTTGTTGCTGCTGGTACTTGACACTCGTTTCCATCGTGCATCTGTAAACCGCCTCAAAGTTTTACTATAAAATACGATGATCACGAAAATTATGTGTTTGAGTATTTTTGAGTAGCAAGAATGAGAGAACGAATTTGTTGCTGCTGGTACTTGACACTCGTTTCCATCGTGCATCTGTAAACCACCTCAAAGTGTTACTATAAAATACGATGATCACGAAAATTTTGTATTTGAGTATTTTTGAGTAGCAAGAATGAGAGAACGAATTTGTTGCTGCTGGTACTTGACACTCGTTTCGATCGTGCATTTGTAAACCACCTCAAAGTGTCACTATAATACGATGATCACGAAAATTTTGTGTTTGAGTACTTTTGAGTAGCAAGAATAAGAGAACGAATTTGTTGCTGTTGGTACTTGGCACTCGTTTCGATCGTGCATCTGTAAACCACCTCAAAGTGTTACTATAAAGCGATGATCACGAAAATTTTGTATTTGAGTATTTGTGAGTAGAAAGAAAGAGAGAGCTAATTTGTTGCTGCTGGTGCTTGGCACTCCTTTCGATCGTGCATCTGTAAACCACCTTAAAGTGTTACTATAATACGATGATCACGAAAATTATGTGTTTGAGTATTTTTGAGTAGCAACAATGAGAGAACGAATTTGTTGCTGCTGGTACTTGACACTCGTTTCCATCGTGCATCTGTAAACCACCTCAAAGTGTTACTATAATACGGTGATCACGAAAATTTTGTATTTGAGTATTTTGAGCAGCAAGAATGAGAGAACAAATTTGTTGCTGCTGGTACTTGGCACTAGTTTCGATTGTGCATCTGTAAACCACCTCAAAGGGTTACTATAATACGATGATCACGAAAATACTGTATTTGAGTATTTTTTGAGTAGCAAGAATGAGAGAACGAATTTGTTGCTACTGGTACTTGGCACTCGTTTCGATTGTGCATCTGTAAACCACCTCAAAGTGTTACTATAATACGATGATCACGAAAATTTTGTATTTGAGTATTTTTGAGCAGCAAGAATGAGAGAACGAATTTGTTGCTGCTGGTACTTGGCACTCGTTTTGATTGTGGATCTGTAAACCACCTCAAAGTGTTACTATAATACGATGATCACGAAATTCTGTATTTGAGTATTTTTGAGTAGCAAGAATGAGAGAACGAATTTGTTGCTGCTGGTACTTGACGCTAGTTTCGATCGTGCATCTGTAAGCCACCTCAAAGTGTTACTATAATACGATGATCACGAAAATTATGTGTTTGAGTATTTTTGAGTAGCAAGAATGAGAGAACGAATTTGTTGCTGCTGGTACTTGACACTTGTTTCCATCGTGCATCTGTAAACCACCTCAAAGTGTTACTATAAAATACGATGATCACGAAAATTTTGTATTTGAGTATTTTTGAGTAGCAAGAATGAGAGAACGAATTTGTTGCTGCTGGTTCTTGACAGTCGTTTCCATCGTGCATCTATAAACCACCTCAAAGTGTTACTATAAAATACGATGATCACGAAAATTATGTGTTTGAGTATTTTTGAGTAGCAAGAATGAGAGAATGAATTTGTTGCTGCTGGTACTTGACACACGTTTCCATCGTGCATCTGTAAACCACCTCAAAGTGTTACTATAAAATACGATGATCACGAAAATTTTGTATTTGAGTATTTTTGAGTAGCAAGAATGAGAGAACGAATTTGTTGCTGCTGGTACTTGACACTCATTTCGATCGTGCATCTGTAAACCACCTCAAAGTGTTACTATAATACGATGATCACGAAAATTATGTGTTTGAGTATTTTTGAGTAGCAACAATGAGAGAACGAATTTGTTGCTGCTGGTACTTGACACTCGTTTCCATCGTGCATCTGTAAACCGCCTCAAAGTTTTACTATAAAATACGATGATCACGAAAATTTTGTATTTGAGTATTTTTGAGTAGCAAGAATGAGAGAACGAATTTGTTGCTGCTGGTACTTGACACTCGTTTCCATCGTGCATCTGGAAACCACCTCAAAGTGTTACTATAAAATACGATGATCACGAAAATTTTGTATTTGAGTATTTTTGAGTAGCAAGAATGAGAGAACGAATTTGTTGCTGCTGGTACTTGACACTCGTTTCGATCGTGCATTTGTAAACCACCTCAAAGTGTCACTATAATACGATGATCACGAAAATTTTGTGTTTGAGTATTTTTGAGTAGCAAGAATGAGAGAACGAATTTGTTGCTGTTGGTACTTGACACTCGTTTCGATCGTGCATCTGTAAACCACCTCAAAGTGTTACTATAATGCGATGATCACGAAAATTTTGTATTTGAGTATTTGTGAGTAGTAAGAATGAGAGAGCTAATTTGTTGCTGCTGGTGCTTGGCACTCCTTTCGATCGTGCATCTGTAAACCACCTTAAAGTGTTACTATAATACGATGATCACGAAAATTCAAGTTTTGCGCATGTTTAGAAAAGCAAAAATAAGGGTATGAAATTGTGTTTGCTGGCATTAGTGTCATAAAAAGAGAACCAAATCTGATTGGAAATGGCTCGTGTTTGCCTGTCACTTTGTTTTTATTTGAATCTAGCAAGATTAACTACCCGTGGGATGGTCTACTACATTCCTATTAAATGGGTCGGCAAAAGTGTTTTCACAAGCTTGTTCTTTAAAGTGAGCAAGCGATAGGTATTATATGGTATAATAGGGATTGGCGTCAGCAAGTTAGATCCATAATTTTTCCGACACACGAAAATAATATTACAAAAATTGATTTAGCTCGCAAGGCTGGGATATTACAGGAACTTAAGATTGTTATAGACATCCATGAGTTATATATAGAATATAGTTTTTGTCACTGTAATGATTACAGGATATTATTATAGCTATTTCAGTGTAAATGTTATAAACGAAATGAAACGTTTAGCAAATTTGATCTGTCCAGTCGAAGAATTAAATAATAAAACGGTAGCTTTTCCTATTTTCTTTATCAGTTATGTTTAAAATCAAGGCCAAAAATTGAAGGAAATTCGGTTTATTTTTACCAGGTTATCGTAGATTTGCGAAAAACTCACAAACCCCTGTTGCTTACAACAGATTTTGTGAGTTCTCTGAGGACAGCACCCGAAATTTATAGAATTTTTGGCTTGGTAAAGAATAACCGCGAAGCTCAAAAAAAAAAAAAGAATGGAGAAAATATGAGTTTTACACTCCATACCTGATCAATGAAGGTAACTAATTATATGAGCATTTTTACAACAATAGGGAGTTCAACCAAGATCACAAACATTAAAAATGACGCTAAATCAGTATTTTGTATTCTAATTGATAACAGAAAATTCTACCTAATTTTGCGTCTAACTTTGAGTTTTGATTATATTAGGTGTTGCGGAGAATTTCTATAGAAGCGCTGTTACTAATATATATACCCCAAATAAAATCACTGACGCTGTGAAAATTTATAGTAGACCGGTAAATTCATTACCAAGTTACACATATTGATAAAATATTCGGGTGAATTTGGCTCAAAATAAAGGTTTGATCAATTCCGAGTCAAAAATTAGAATTTTATACGTAAATTCTGTTGCCAGTATGAGTGCATTTACTATTGTCCCATTTTTATTATATTAAGTTTTGGAAAAACTAGCGTTATGTGCCAATGGGCTTCTCATTTAATTTTGTTGTAATAAAATTTTCTGAATTATATCTAGGTTATATAATATAAATTTAAAAAACTCTGTCTATGTATGTAATTTTTTTAAATATTTGTTGAAATTAGGAAGTCATAATTTTCAATTTGGCACGTTTTATGGTGTACCGTGATTGGATCAGCATTTACAGCAATCTGCCAATGATTTCTACATGTGGATACATCAATGAATGAGTTAAGTAACCAGACAGATCAAACTTGCTATTTACCGAACTAATGTTTGCTACTACCTGCAGTAAACCCAGAGGTTACTAAATTATGTTCTTTTTTGGTCACTTAAATAACGTTTAATCATATTTCGTTTAACGACAAAATTACTTTTCGCCACTTATCGCTGTTTAAACTAAAGGATAAGGAGGTGTCAGGTTTTGATGTGCAAATTAATCTGATCACGCAAATAAATATCTGCCGGCGTTTTATAGCTTCCATGTTTTGCAGCAGTCGTTTTTCGCCAAAACATTTAGCGGCTGGTGCTCGGCAGTTAACCGTTTTCCCAAAAGCGGCCATTGGTTAGCCATTGTATCATAAATTAATTTACATAGATAAGGCACATATTAAATTTTATACTTAATAATAATAATAAGTGAAATACGCAGGTCTAATATTGACTTCAATATGTATGACTCAAAATATTGGCTTCAATGAGGTCTACAGCTTTTCGATAATATCAGAATTTATAAATTGTACGCGCCTATTTCATTTCTAAAACCATCTTGACTGCTTAACGTTATATAACGCTACACTTTTGACATATTAGTAACGATATACCCGCTTGCTGAAATTGTTTGACTAATTTCACTGAACCTCCTTTTAGTAAAATACGATTGAAGTTCTGTCTCTATGTGATTATACATTCTACTGCATATGCTGTCGTTCGTGAACGATTACTGACGAATCATCGTTCAAAGTTTTAAATCTGCCTACAGTTCAATTCCCGATCTTATCTTTTACTTCTACCAATAGCCGATGACGGTTGACTTTTCTGATGAGCGTGATATTCTTCAGCGTTTCATTATTTTCGTCCAAGGCTCGTCACTTTCGTTTTCAGTGTTAGCTTCGCCCCGTAAGTGTATGACTAAAAAAATTTAAAATGAACAAAATTGTTCAAACATATAGTTGGCTCAACAGCGGTTACAGTGGCATTGTCTACAATACTGTATTCGACGATTTTTAAACGTAAATAATTTATTGATCCTGAAGACGCGGGGCTCCAAAGTCTAAAAAGCCATACATATATGTCCATAAAATTTAGCTTCGCTTTTGCTGTTTGATAACTTTAGCCAACTTTTTTAGATTTATCCTGAAATTTTTTTGTTTAGTGATCACACTTGAACGACAAGTTTTTGTGGATTTGGAAAGAGTTCCTTATGAGGTCACTATCTGAGTTCGTTGTGACAATAAATCACACAGACACATTTCAACTTTAGACACTGCAGCCATTTTTAAACACATGTGCGCTAGAAACGACAAGACATATTATATATAAGTACACGCATATATAGATTTAAAAAGTCTAATTCGTATACTTAATTTATATATCTATAAATGTATATAAATACACATAATATGTGTCAATAGAAGGTAGGGAGTTACCCACTAAGGGTCGGACCACCTTTAAGTCAAATTTATTCCGTTCCCCTACCGGCCGAGCGAAAACTGACAAAAACAGGCTGAAAACTTGAAAAAATTGGCAATAAATAGGGGAAACTAGGGAAAATTTACCGCAAATTGGGCAAAATTTGAGTGGGGAAATTTTCTAAAAATTACTAAAAACTTTAGAAATTTACTCACCGCTGGACTTCTTCCTCTCCCGAGTGCTTTCCCACTCTTCCTCAACCATGTAGCACCTAAGTCGCCGGAACCTCGACAGTATACGCTGTGTAATAACCGGTTTTGATGCAATATTTGATAGCAAACCGTAAATGAGCAGCACGCGAATGATTGATTAGTCTTGTGGGCATTTCATGTCATAATTATTTTATTTTTTTGGGCCTGAATATAGTAATGTTAGTAGCTGCTTTTCTGGCATCGTATCAAAATTTGAAACAATGAAATCATAACTTTCATATTTCGTGTAGTATCATTTAGCTTTGTTGCCAATTCAATTGGTGATAATTTTACATTTTTTATTCGATCATTTGAGTACATATTTTAGCTGTATTCGTAGTTCCGATATCGTTGCAATGTATATATATTGTAAGATGGATTTTTAGGAAGTTATTAGTTATTACGATTATTATTTATTAGGAAGATTCATAAGTGAACCGTTAAATTGAGCTCGAAAATGAAAAATGATGATTTGATAAAAATTAGCGTAAAATATTGCATGTTTCTGTTAAACAGGCTACTTATGCCTCTGCCAGTATACCAGATTGAAATATATATTACGATCTTGGTAGTAAATTTAAAATACAGGGATTTCCACAATACCACTAACCATAAATGCCGATGCAGGGTTCACGTAATCTACCCCCACTCCCGACGCCTCGGAGCCTCCCTCCCTCCCCTTCCCCACGAAGCATTGGTCTACCCCTGAGGGCCACCCGTTCTGAAATAAAATGTTACCAAAAATTAGCAAAAATAAAATGAAAAGTAGAAAAATGTATGTAAAATTGACAAAATGGAGGGGGAGGTTAGCACATTTTTTCAGCACCCCTAGTGGACCTTCTTCCAAGGCCTATAGCCTTTCGAGGTGACTCTCCACCGAATATGTCTGATGAGACATTGTAGCTGCTAAACCGTTTCTTTTAAATTGTAATTGGAATAATTACATGAGTACCTATATAGATAAGAAACGAGGTTTTGTAGGGTTCAGGCGGGGCATTGTTCATTTTCTTCATTTTCTTGTCATAGAACATGTTGGAATGCTCTCAGAACGTTTTTAGCTTGCTATTTTATGAGGATCTTCATTGGGTTGGTTGTTGTTTGGTTTGTTTTTTTTGGGGTTTTTTGTGGTGTTTTTTTGTTGGTGTTTTGTTGTTTGTGTGTGTTGTTTGTTTGTGTTTTTTTTGTGTGTTTTTTTTTTTTTTTTTTTTTTTTTTTTGGTTTGTTTTTTTTTTGTTTTTTTTTTTGTGGGTTGTTTTTGGTTTGTGTTTTTTTTTTTTTTTTTTTTTTTTTATGTTTTTTGGTTTTTTTGGTGGGTTTTGTGGGGGGGGGGGGGGGTGGTGGGTGGGTGTTGTGTTTTGTGTTGTTTTTTTTTTTTTTTTTTTTGTTTGTGGGTGTGTTTGTGTTTTTGTTTTTTTTTGTTTGTTTTGTTTGTTTTTGTTTCTTATGATTTTTCTTTTTTTATTTTGTTGGTGTTTTTTTTGTTGTGTTTGGGGGGGTTGTTTTTTTTGCTGTGTTTTGTTGTTTGTTTCGTTGTGTTGTTTGTTTTCTATTTTTTTTCTTAATTTTTTTTTTCTTTCTTCTTTTTTTTTTCACAAGGAAGTAAGAACGCATTTCTGAGCAGAGCATTGCAGAAAATTGTAGTCTCGTATGTACATACCATTGGGCCACATAAATTTGCACTTTATTTGTATTTCTAAAAAATACCGGAACGGCAGGGCAGCGAAGGCGAAAGAAGATTTTTCAATTGATATTTGAATAAGTTCTAACTATACTTATTTAAAACATAATATTGCTACAGGATTCCATTAGGTATATATGGCGAATTTGTATTTATGTCGCGCCCAGACATTTATTCTCCAGACATTTTTATCGCACCCCAAGGATTTGGATGATGTTAGCATTCGAACCTTTCACTGTTGTCATAATAATTTATCAAATAAAAACCGATATTCTTTTGAAAGATCGTTGTTGTTTGCACTAAAATTTTTTTTACCGATTCTACGTTTTTATCGATTCAATTGATTTCAGAGACACCACCGAAGTCAGCATCTGTTAGGCTCTCAGTGTTACATTTTGGCTTTCCGGGAAGGCGGAACTTGCCAATCTCTGGAAACGATAGTAGCTTTTCACTACTAAAATGCTATTTTCGAAGCTATTCTGATAATTTTGGACAGGATGTCAAAATATTGACGACTAAATTCTCGGTGACTTTTTATTTTAAATTGACTGGGATACGATGAGGAGTTCGTATTTTTCCATGTGATCGCATTGTACACCAGGGGGAATAGAGTGGTACCCTCAGGAGGGTGGGTTGACCAGGGCTTCTGGAGGATCCAAGGCCACAGGGGGTAGCACTTTCAAAACCCTGCTTCGGCATGTATGGCCATTGCCCTTCTAAAACAGAATTCATATAGGCTATACGTCGCTAAGTCATATATGTCGAAGCAGGTGTTCAGTGGACTACCCCTGGCCAAGGATACCTACGAGGACCTAGTCTACTTACTGAGGGTGCCCTCTACCCCTTTTGCATTTGCACTGGAAGGTGGAAGGGGGAAGGGAAAGCCGCTAACGTTTTTCAGCACCTCCTCCTGTAGAACCTCTCCCCCGAAAGCCCTTCATGAGACGACCTCCCTCCGTAGGCTCTCTACTGAAACCTCGCAGCGTCAGCATGTATGCCCTAACCTCTATTTTCGCACTGAAAATTTTTATAGTGAGATCGCAACTTAGAAGCTGGTGTCAATAACGTAGAAAGCCTTTCGTTCGTCCAGATTTTAAGTTTACAGTACTCAAAAAAGATGGTAATCTTCGTATTGAAGCGAAAAGTCTATTGGAAAACGGTGAAAACTATGTTGTGCGTCGTGGAAGGATAGTGTCTCGTGACCAAACAACAGTAATACCGAAAAACTTACAGTGGAGGCCGTCAACGTTTTCCAGCAACCTCCACCAGGAGGACGTCCCCCGAAATCATCTACTCCCTGAGCCGACCTCCTCAGCGATCCTCCCCTGAAATCTCGGATCGTTATCGTGTATGTCCTAAGCTCTATTTTCGCACTGAAACATTTTTAGTGTCATCGCTACTTATAACCTAATGTCAATAACGTAGAAAGCCTTTCGGTTCGTCCAGATTTTACTTATCGATAAGTCTAAAAAGAAGGCAATCTTCGTATTGAAGCAAAAAGTCGACTGAAAAAGGGTGAACACTGCGTTATCCGTTGTTGAAGGATTGTATCTCGTGACAAAACAGGAGTAGTACCGGAAAACTTGTAAATCAGCCTCAAACTAATAAAATTGATATTTTGCTTTTTATTGTGTACGGCCTAAATAGTAATGTTGTAGATTCGTTGTATGCAGTTGATTGTAAATAGATTTTCAATCTCTTTCATATCTGAAACATTCTTTAAAGATTTAGATGGTCTAATTTTATATCAGATAACATTTTCACGCAACCGTTTGAGATTTGACGACTGCTCTAGAAGAGGATACGGTGGTGGCATCCTGTGTTTGATCCCTAGATCTGTGCGTTATATAGTGATTGACCGCTCTTAAAACAGATTTTTCGAACAAATTACTGCTGGTATATTTTCGTCTAATACCGGTCCGTCAAGGTTCGTTTGCACTTTACTTCACACTGCGAGCACTAATATTCAATCCTCCACTGATGAATTACTTGGTAATATGAAGCAAGTTTCAAGCTGTAAAATGCTCCTTCGCATGTGATTTAAATTATCCTTCTATAAACTGGTGTGAACTTGCAGCTTGAAACTTTTATACATTGCAATTTTTACATGAGATTTACATGAAATTATTACATGAGATTCACTTTGGGTTTCACACAATTAGTAAATCAGCCAACTCATTTTACAGTTTATATACTTAATATTACTTTAACTAATGAACCTAGCTAGATAAATTTTTCGAAATTTTTCCAGCAATAGTGCCTGATCTGATCATTTCTGTGCAAAATTTGTCATAGGCCCACTTGCTGACTTTAAACTACAACAAATTCTGAGCCTCAATTTCTATCGACTAGGTAAATCAGTGCAGTTTATCAAAAATATTGCCTGTACATAAGAAAGGTCCCAAATAAAGCGTTGGAAATGATCGTCCTATAGCTATTGTTTGTGCCTGTAGCAAGCTGTTTGAATCCATTGTATATCATAATGTTATTCCTCATATCCGTCATAATACTAGTTGATTACCTGCACGGAATCATAACCAATCGTTCCACAACTACCCAACTACGTGATTGTGTCAATGATTGGACAAAATGTATTGATGATCGCTGCATTCTTGATATCATTTACTGGGATATAGTTAAAGCTTTTCATGGAGTATCGCAAGTGAAATTGGTTAGGTGTCTTGCAAACATCATTGGAAATTACATTAAGTTGGTTTCATGACTACCCTTCACATCGTGGTCAATTTGTAGAAATTGACAATGCTCGGTCACAAACTAGGTCTGTATATTCATATGTTCCTCGAGGTAGTATTATATTTGTAATATATATAAATTCAATGGGTAATTTTGTTCAATATTCAACCTTAAAATTATTTGCTGATGACTCTAAGCTCTACTTTCCATTTAGTAACTTGGCAGATACGGCATTCATTTCTTTAAGAAGATATTAGTTATGTTGTTACCTGGTGCAATAATGCTCAATTAATAATGACTTCCTCCAAATGTGCCACGCTTAATATAGGCGACACAAATTCTCATGGACAAAATTTCATAAATGAGCAGCAAATTCCGCCAGTTCACAGTTTTAATAATTTTGGAGTCTTAATTTTTAATAAATTTTAAATTTTTCGCACACACTAAAAATTGCCTACTTTGGTTTGCAACTGGTCCTCTCTGTCTTTCAAGTTTTTGAGTTTAAAGACATCAATCTCATGAAACGTATTTTCTGCATATATACCATGCCTAACTTGGAATATTGTGCTGTAGGGTGGAATCCACATTTCTCAAATGAAATTGGTAGTACTGAGAGAGTGCTACGTAATTTTGCAAAACGCTTGCTAGCTTTCATAATTTCCATTATGCCGAAACGGCTAACATGCTTTTAATCTTCGAACCCTGGAGCGTAGTTGGTTAGAACGTAACATGATTATAGTTCTGAAAATATTCCATGATTTAGATGATCTTAACTTTAGCTCTATTCCCACAATTAGCCTAGTTTCTTGTACTCTATTAAATTATTACAAGCTATTTGTTCTTAGATCTCGTTTTGATTTAAGGAAGTACTCTTTTTCACAAAGAGTTGTACAGCGTCGAAACAGTTTACTTGTCTCAGATGTGGATGGTCCGTCCGTAACTATATTTAAAAGTCGTCTGTCTCATATTAGTTTAAATAGTTACGTTAGGTTAGAGGATTGAAGTCGGTAATCGGCTACTGCCAACCTTGTTCAGTTTCAAATTATAATTATTGTTTTGTGCTTTTTGTTGAACTAAAGCAAGTGCGGCTGCCTAAATAAAATAAAGTCAAAATTAATAACAACATTTACTAAAGTATATTTACCGGTGAGTTATGGGTATGTATAAATTAAAATTATTATTAATACTGTTGTAAAGATGTGCTTTAAAAATCTTCGGTGAAAGGGGCAGGGGCTCGTCCGCCCCACCACGGGGGGCGGTTGGGGGGGGGGAGAGGGGATCGGTGGGAGGGCGCTAAGCACCGCCTTGCTATTTGTGCATATTAGTAATCTTTCTGATGCTTTTATTAGCACTGTTATACTTATCTACATTTAAAATAATATTATTACCTATAATAAGATGTGCACAATTTATAAGTTTTAGCGCTTTATTAGTAACAAGAGTTTACAATGATTTCTCACGAAGCGATTATAAACTTTGGTCAATAGCATTGTAGAATGGTAGAATTGCAGGATAATATACAGATAGAACGATTTTACGAGCCTTGATATTTATATTTGAGAAGTTGCATATAGCTTTGTTTCAACTGTTTTTCTCTAAAGCTGTAAGAATATAGTACTAAATAGCGTGACACAAAACAGTTTTGAAAGAAACGTGGAAATAAATCAGTCCTTAAAACATTGGATTTTGGGGTAACGCTTATATTAGCCCCACGTTTAACCGATCAAAGCTGTCTTTATTTCGGTCTCATCCTCATCATTTATGGGTGTTGGAAAAAACTGTACCTACTCTAAACACAAAAAATTGCGTGAAGTATACCATATGTATCGTGATTTCTCACTTATATTATGGAATTTACCGTTGTGAGTCGATACCGATCCGATAAAATTCATTGCTACCTTTTGACTGTAAGTCTTTATTTAAAGAATTACTTTATGTCGGTAACGACTTTTTTTGCAAAGAATCGTACTCGGATTGCTATATTCAGATACGAGACGAATAACACTGGGTAAAGCCGTAAAGATCTTCGCTCGTAAATAATGGCTGGGAACCCGAGCATAAGAAGTCATACATGCCAAATTTTTGTGCATTGCAGAGGTTCTGATGGTACGTTTGTGAATTCAGCAAAATAGCTTCCGGCAGAGTATATAAGTTCTCGTTGAACTATATAAGTTCCAAAACTAGCTGTGAAGACTTTGAAGTCAGAGTAGCTGGTTAGCAAAATATGACGAAATATTAAAGTCTATCGCTGAAATGGATGCGGATTAGTGACTTGAACTACATTTGCCTAAGCCCAAAAGCTGAGTAAAGTTAGCTTCTGGAGTAGACAGTTATCGAAACAACAGCCAGCAAAACGGCAAGCATGAAACACGGCAAATATTATTCGAGAGAACCATCCTAAAATGTTTTGCGCTGTATGTTGTGAAGTCAACACTGAATCTATATTAACGTAGAACGTAAAACGCAAGATGTTTGATTAGTCAAAATTGCAAAAAAAGTAGCATTGATAACGCTCCTACAGGTTGCGGACTCAAAAAATACAAAGACGGTGTTAGATGAATCTTTTAGACCGCTCGCAAACCGACAGCGTAACATCGCACGTGAAGACAAACTGTACCGAACAATTCAGCTAAGGCTGCATTCAGCGTTGTAAAGCAGTGTTTTTGTATCAATAAACGATTAATAACATATATTTACCGCTGCACCACTAGACATATGATAGTTTCATTTTCTTTACGGATTCATAACAATATATATAATCTGTCCAAAATATATCCTGCTGTTCCTTGAATCGTGAATCGAGTACGATGATAATTAAAATTTGAATACTGAGAATCACACAATGGTCTGGGATCTCACAATTTGGAATGTTAATGCGAACCTGTACTCATATTTGCCTTACATATAACTCCATTTGTATTGATTGAATCTGTACGGATATAACTAGCTGTCATTTCTAAGCTGTTATATCTGAGCTAAATACTAACTCAGGCATAGTCCAATATGGCTAAACAGAGATCTAAACGTGTTATATATATTTTCTATTATATTTTCTATTATATATAGAGATTGTATATATAATATTTTAGATATCAATTTAGCCATATTGGACTATCCCAGCGTTAGTATTAGGCTCAGATATAGCAACTTAGAAATAATAGGTAGTTTATATTTACGGATTTAATCAATACAAATGAAGTTATATGTAAGGCAAATATGAGTAACGGTTCGCATGAATATTCCAAATTGTGAGATCCCAGACCATTGAATATCTCAGTATTCAAATTTTAATTATCATCGGAATCGATTCGTGATTTAAGAAACACCAGGATACATTTTATAAACATAAACAGACAGTAGGATATATAATTGAAACGTACAATTGATAAATTTTTAAACCTAAATCATAGAATCAATTCAGACCAACAAATATTGCCATTAATTTATTTATTTATTTTTGGTACAGTGTTTAACCATTTCACAATCGATGTTTTCCGCAAGATAACATGTTGTGTTTCAAAACGCATTATATTGAAGTACAATATTTGGTTATTATACCAGTATCGAACAACACTATCGTATGTAAACGTTAATATCATGAACTTTATATAAGGTTCAATGCCATGTTTCACGTAAACGATAAATCTGTGGCTAACCTTTGGCACTCAAGACCATGTTTCAAACTATTTATTTTCAATTATATATATGAGTGTATTACAAATTTAGCCTAAACCATGACTCTAAAATTCACGTAGAACGTTTTGCCTAATGGTTATTTTGCCTGAAATTTTTTTGGATAACTTCGTGTAACCATCAGTATTCGTATACGATTACACTGTCATAGCAAAAGAAATTCTAAGTGCAAGGACAGCTTAATGTGGACAGCCCACGGTTTAGGCTTACTCTAAGACATATACACAAAATGAAGCTTAGGATAAGGCTTAGGCGACAGGCTTCATAGCATTTGGATGCGGTCCCTAAACATTTCATCGACCATTTTTTATTAAGACTGCGCCGGCAGCATTATACAACAATCAAAAATAGTTCTACTATACTGATCATTATCAATAAACCATGGCGTATGACGCGGTGCACCGTGCAACTGGCATTCGGAACGCGTTTGTTTTTATCGCAACAAAGATCTTAATATCTTATGTGATTTATGGCTATTCGTTTAGGAGCCAATTTAGACAATCATGTCAACAAAATTTTGATCTCATGTTTTTACCGAAAGTATCATTACAGCAAACCGTCAGTGGGAATATTTGCGAACGCATCAGCCACACAGTGAATGTATGTAAATAACACAACTGTTCATGAAAGTTGAAAATTGTCTACAAAAGGTAATCACGTCTGGTTATGAATTCACCGCTGCAAGTAACTTGGAATTAAACACGATCGGTCAATTGTCCTTTGTAATCTTTATGTTGAGGTTACGTTTTAGATAGCCTTAACGTGATTACAGTTTCTCAAGCTACAGACACTACGGTTATTATTCATAACTATGGTGATAAATGAAAATTTTTGAATGATCGAATGTGCTTATAAATACATTAAAAAGCCTAAGAATACGAAAAAGCCGCTGTAGCTATGTAAGTATTTTTATTATATTAGCCGCTGTAACTAAAATTCAACCATTCTTGTTTGTGGATTCTACGTTATTTCAACATTAATACTGACATTTAATTTGTTAGTGGCATACTTTTTGTCGTTTTTAGATAAAATAATAATTAGTTGTTATAAAATCCGAGAATATAGCAATTAGGACCACGTTTGGCTTTGAATCGGTATTTAGTGTTTGACTTAAGTCGCGATATTCACAAACTAGTCTACACTTGAGCGACTATGCAATCAGTCATTCATTGTGGTTTGGTGCCACCCAAAATTTTCATCATTTGTATAGCTGAGTCCAATGATAAACAAAAACATAGTCTTTCTTAGTTTGAACCGACTCTCGTGCTGTTGTTGTATTGTTTAAACGGCATATAATTTTATTTTTGTATTATAATCCTATTTAACAACAGCCAAGCTATTCCGTTTCCTTTTACAACGAGAACGAAAGTAGCTGTAAAAGATAAAGTTCCTTTTAATCAACCTTACCTTTTTATAGTTATCAAATTATCAGTATATATATATACTACCTATGTAGAGATTGGTAATGGTAGGTGCTGTACGGTTGACAGAGAGTAAAAGTTCAACAATTTGACTACTAAGCATTAATACGAAGCTAGCGCACGAATGTGATATAGAGGTATTACCGTTTTTCCGGAACCACATATCTCATAGGTGTCGAAAGTCCGTCGGCGCACAGCGGTCGGCGGGAATGGCGAGGAGGATCACAGCAGTTCCTCGGGGGGGGGGGGTAGGCTGGGGTGTTAAGCTCTTTAAATTTTTAGGGACTCGAAATTTTTCCAGTGTTTCCAAAAGTTTCCCCGAAGTGGACGCGTTTGCGATAATTACTTCCTAATTTTCCCAAGTTTTGGCATTTTTACCCCAGTTTTTGCCAATATTCGGTCGATTTTTGCATATTTTTGCTAAAATTTTCCGCTCTCTATCCCCATGTCATCGCCACGAGTAACATATTCACATTGTGTGGACAACAGTTTACAGACCAAAAAATAAGCTGGAGCACTGCAAAATCAATATTAGCCTCGCATTTGTTATCGCTACTGTACGTCCCCAATTTGGACATTTACACAATTTCTGCAGCAAGTTTCATTCCTTCGACAATTTTCGAAAAATACTATCGCTCATCGCAATACTTCCGGAACATAAAATCGTATATAAAATGGAAATTTTATACACTGTCAAGTTCAGTGGGTTCGTGCTTGACGCCATTTTGCAATTGTAATTTTGCAATTGCAGCTTTTTTATTGCTAATGTCCAAGGCTTTATCAGATTGTCCTGTATATCGCCGGATTTTATATATTCCACTGTACATTAAGTAAGTTTTATACCTGTTCCAACACTTAGCCGCATGCCCAAAGCAGCTGTTCCAAAACTGACTATTGCAGTGTATCGTCTTGAGCTTACAAAGTACCCACAACTTACAGTAAAGTTGCACAGACTTTACTGTAAGATTAAGTTACTGTCAAGATTACTTTACTGTCAAGACTACGGTCAAAGATAAACATGCACAGTTAAAGTAGTGAAATTGGTGGATCAAAAAATTTTTGACGAGGGCAGCAGTTCCGAAGGAGGATTTTTTAATCTTAAGCCATCCTTGATCATAAAATGTTTTCTGACATTTTTATTTTTTAATTTTTACAAATGTTTGATGACTCGGTTTGGGTCTGCCGTGTGGGGAGGGGGACGTGGAGGGGAGGAGGGAGGGGAAGGCTATAGCGGAAGGGGAGCTCGACTCCCTCTGGACCCGCTATTAAATAGTGACGTTATGGTTGATGCTTAATCAATTGATAAAGATAAAGTCCCATACCTAAAGCATCCTAACATATTTTGATGCCTCCAAGAAATTTAGGGTTAATTTTATACGGTATTATAAACTCTATTGTAAGCATTTTACTAATTACATGGAATCATATTCCATGAGTCCGTTCGTCAATTATCACTGAGAACTATACATTGAAAGTCAAATATTTTGTAGATGTCCTAGCGATTACTTTAACCGCTGATTTTGGCTATTAATTGCTTTTGTCGATGATTTTGCCATAATATTTAATACTAAGCTTATTGAAATAGATCCGTTGACAATGTCATATCTGCAGCATAACATTTTGACCATAACATGTTGCTTTACTAAGACCAGAAATGTTAAATTGTGAAATTATGATTTTCAAGGCGTTCCACCGCCTATTTATAAAAGGTTATGCAAATATTGTAGTCCCTCAACGAAGCTCAATATGAGAAGAAAAGAGTGTCAGAACATCCCTAATCGTGTGTACTGAATGAGACTTTCAGTGCCGAAATGTACCAGCGCAGGATACAATTTTAGCCATGTGAACATTCCGACACGCCAAATGGCTCTGTCCAGTATCTTAGGAAGCATATTAACTAAATTACACCAGAATAACAAGGCAGTACGCTTTTACGAATGACATTATCATTCGAAGAACAATAAATTTAACATTTCTGTTACTTCATCGATTTTCAACAATCTTTGGCGCTTTCCAAAAATTACCTACGAACTTCTTCTGCAGATGCAAATATTTATATTCTGCACTGATTCCTGTCTATCATATAGATATTCGCTTGTGTAAAATTTAAATTGCTATTTTATGTGATTTGCAACAGGTGGTATATCATCGAAAATGTTTCGAGCTTGGTTTGAGTTAGGTATGTTTATAGGGTATAACTTATGATGGCATAAAGAAAATCTATTTGAGTTTCCATTTTTTGAATTAATTACTTATTTTCTAATTTACAAATGCCGTTTAACCTATTTTATTTGCAACTTATTAGTTACGATCAAATATTTTTGTCATAGCGAACTAAATCTCCATGCTTCAGCTTTGAAATGATTCAATATCGATCTTTAAACAGGCACCAGATCTCTACCTTTCTTACAAACTGTATGGCATGTAATATAATGCCAATTTCGCGGCACAATAATATTTACTAGTTTATTAATTTTATGAACAAACCACAGATTATTATTATCAGCCGAGCAGCCGCCGCTGAGTTCTAGGCGCGAACATATTACTGCTCGCCATACATTACTGTATTTGTAACATGTTCATTAACTAAGTTCTTCTAGGCATCTGCGTGCATATCTCATACCTTATAGAGGTGTATTCAATATGATATAAAATTATTAACCTAATTTGGAGCTCTAGTTAGTCCTTGAAGATCTATATTCTTAATACCTTATTCGAAGCTGTTCGGCTTAGGGTCAGTAAGATATTTGTTTTGTACTGGCTGATTAAAACTGTTATTATCATTGTTACTAGATTTGTGTTTCAAACATTAATAACAAACTAATCACAGTGAGGCGTGGACCGAGAGATACCGTACGACAGGCGAAGCTTATCAGTTCTATTATTCTATATTCATAAGAATATCGCAAAATACTTCGCATGCAAAAGCATTAACTAAATAGGACTAATAGTTGTCGTATAGTCCAACGACTGCGATAGACAACACAAGCGTGCATGGAAATAAGCGTTTATGATTTTTACTGAACAGTGTGACACTGTTCAGCAAAAGCACAGCAACCCACAAAGTATGTATGCCTCGAAATCTAGGGTTGGGACAATTTTCTCCGCCACAAAACACGGGGCGAAAATTTGTCCGTTTCCCATGAAACACCCATGAGCATACGAACTGCCCCCCCACGAAATCTAGGAGGCACAGCTCGAAACACACTACAACATACTTCTTGGGTTGATGTGTTTTCTCTAAAGAGTGTCTTCCGCATCGGTAAAAAATTATCAGCTCTTGGTAAAAATGTTTGAATGCACGACTACCTACTTTACATCTAAGCTGTAAGATAGCTAAACGTCCGTTCAGACATTTGAATATACGCTGTGTTACAATTATATGTACTGGGCACGAGAGGAGTTTTGCATGCTCAATGATCGACTTTTTTCACACATATACGTAAAAGTATTCTTGTTTTATTATCGCGGCAAATAATATGTGATTAGTTCAAAATGGCATCCAAAATTGTTTCCCGCAATGAATATTATCTAAACTATGAAGCTCGAAATAGAAGATTGGATAACAACAGACAATACTAAATTGTAATCTAGCAATCACATATATACAGCAAGTATGCTGCAAAGTATCAATATGAATTGGACCGCCGCTTAATCCTTTGCAACGGCGCAGTCGTAAAACAAGCAGCAGCAGTTTTCCTTAGTTAATTTCGAGTTCCACATGGTATTGTGGTTTTTAGCAACAAACAATAATTCGAAACTGCTATGGCTTCTTTTTAAAAATAGAAATATTGAAATGCTCTGGGAAATGGCACATCGATCAGAGAACAAGCGTTTTCGCAGTAATGAGTAACAGCTCCACAGCAGCACATTTTTCAGCATGTTTTATTAGACATTATTTTGTTTCTTCACCTAGAAATATCTACTTATCCGTCCATGTTTATTATACAAAAATTTAGTTGAAACGACATGTCTTTAAACTAAGTATTGTTAATTATGTAGGACATATGGATACCTTAGGCAGTTGTAAACAGCAATGCGAAATATGCATTGCCAAATTTATTCAATGGGTGCTTATAGGTTACCTATGTTTTGGTTTAAGGTGGCTGTGGTTCTTCCTACCAAAGTACAAGTACTACACTATTATAGTATTTCGTAAAGTCATAACTGCCGCTCAGTGTATTTAGGTCTGATCTTTGCAGTTTTTGAACTAAACGTAGGTATACCTGCATTATCTTCTATGTTGCAGATAAGCCGCCTGATCATTTAAGAATCATCCTTAAATGCACTGTGCGGTAGACGCAAAACGTTCAAAACGTTTAATGACAAACACTATAAAATCTGCAAGCCCAGAAATCAAGATACTGTTATTTTCATAAAAATCACCAGAATTAATTATTTAGTTAGCGTTTGAATATGTACACTGTACAACATGTAATTCATGCAATTTTACAGTTACTATTTAACGCAGAAACTTTCGCACAATCTAATTTTTGGCGCTCCGGGTGTTGTCTTGAATCTACGCGATGAATATACACTCTACTTCTAATATATATACTTTATAACAGCGACACAGTTATCGCTGCCAACCGCTTTTAAGGCTATACGTATCTAGGTACAACCATCTGGGTTATATATTTCTGTTTTACAGCAAAGGGCGAACAACAGCATGTTTCACTTTATAATATGACTCCAAATTTACTGATTATCGCCTGTAACTTCACTGATAATTGTTGAGAGAAGGTAAATATCCGCTCCGGTCATGCGATATTTAAATAGATATGCGAAACACGAGAGCAACAATGTATTTGATTCAAACACCCAAATTCCTTAATTGAAAATAAAGCAATCAAAAGCTTCGGTTTCCGTGCTTGGCTTGAACTAACAAACCAAGGCCTTGCCATTTGGCTACCGTATCAATGGACAATATGCCGAATTTATGCAATTAACATTTCTACCAACAGCGTAACCCGCTTCTTATACTTGTTCTAGAGTTGTAGTCGTTTGCAGCAGTATAATTTGGTATACAGCGAGGCTAAATCGCAATTTAGTAGGAGGGATTATTTCTATTTGTTTCTGTCTGAAAACTTAACGAAATATCACTACTGTCTTTACAATTTTACTTCATAAACAAAATTTGCATGCTGTATTACATATGGGGCACAACAATTTTGTGTGCATATTGCATGCTTGCGCAATGCATCATTGTATTGTGTACAGTAAGTATATTTTATAGCAGTGTAAAATCATAGTTCTAGTCTTCATACGCTTCGCCTTGTAGTTAAATTCACACGTCAGAGTAGTGTAATGTAATTCATCATTCGTCTCGCACTACAGATCGGTAGTCGCTTTTTAAGGATGATTCGAGGACAAGTCTGAGACTAAAAATGGGTCGAATTTTTAATCTTTATATATCATTAGGTGATATTGTAAGTGTCAAGTCGATGTTTACTAATGGTCAATTAATATTGTTAGTTCACTGTTGACATACAAATCACACTATGCACAGTCGACAAAATCCGAAAACAATTTTGCTACCTGACGGCTGTTACAAAAATACATATAAATGAATATGACTGACATCGATATTTTAGCATCATATTCCCCATTTCTGATGGTACTTGTACCGTGTTTTATTTCTAGAATATTAAAATAAACTGGGTTTAAAAAAATTCTATTCTTACGCGAGTTTTAAGCTACAAAACATTGTTTTATAGTTGAAAGGTTGGGCGTTTTTAGGTTCATATTATACGAGTTTGACTCTGAAACCTTTAAGTCAAGTCAAATGCTATGTCTATTTTATGTTTAAATAACTTATTATCGTATACCACTCGAGTTTGTGGATGAAAACAATTCTCATATTCATATTTTGAGTTTTTTATCCTGGGCAAAACACATAATGCCAATGCTAAACAATGATTTTAGTATTTATGTCACGGCATTTTGTACAGACTAAGTTTTCTAGCAATAAATTGGGTGCGTGAACACATATTACATTTGGCGGATTGCATATAATAAGCACCAAATCAGTAGATAGGTAAAAAGATGAGGTGTTAAACAAGTTATCGCGGATCCCAATAAAGTGTTACCGATGACAGTATGTGCACACACTTCACTCTACCGGTCATATCTATCCATCTTGGAAGCAGTACCGTATCTTGCTTCTCTATGTACACGTTCTTGCACTGTATAACTTGTAAGATGAGGTGTTAAACAAGTTATCGCGGATCCCAATAAAGTGTTACCGATGACAGTATGTGCAAACACTTCATCCCTACCGGTCATATATCTACCCATCTTGGAAGCAGTACCGTATCTTGTATCTTGCTTCTCTATGTACACGTTCTTGCACTGTATAACTTGTAAGATGAGGTGTTAAACAAGTTATCGCGGATCGCAGTAAAGTGTTACCGATGACAGTATGTGCACACACTTCACTCTATCGCTCATATATCTACTCATCTTGGAAGCAGTACCGTATCTTGCTTCTCTATGTACACGTTCTTGCACTGTATAACTTGTAAGATGAGGTGTTAAACAAGTTATCGCGGATCCCAGTAAAGTGTTATCGATGACAGTATGTGCACACACTTCACTCTACCGCTCATATATCTACCCATCTTGGAAGCAGTACCGTATCTTGCTTCTCTATGTACACGTTCTTGCACTATATAACTTGTAAGATGAGGTGTTAAACAAGTTATCGCGGATCCCAATAAAGTGTTACCGATGACAGTATGTGCACACACTTCACTCCACCGGTCATATATCTACCCATCTTGGAAGCAGTACCGTATCTTGCTTCTCTATGTACACGTTCTTGCACTATATAACTTGTAAGATGAGGTGTTAAACAAGTTATCGCGGATCCCAATAAAGTGTTACCGATGACAGTATGTGCACACACTTCACTCCACCGGTCATATATCTACCCATCTTGGAAGCAGTACCGTATCTTGTATCTTGCTTCTCTATGTACACGTTCTTGCACTGTATAACTTGTAAGATGTGGTGTTAATCAAGTTATCGCAGATCGCAGTAAAGTGTTACGGATGACAGTATGTGCACACACTTCACTCTACCGCTCATATATCTACTCATCTTGGAAGCAGTACCGTATCTTGCTTCTCTATGTACACGTTCTTGCACTGTATAACTTGTAAGATGAGGTGTTAAACAAGTTATCGCGGATCCCAGTAAAGTGTTATCGATGACAGTATGTGCGCACACTTCACTCTACCGCTCATATATCTACCCATCTTGGAAGCAGCACCGTACCTTGCTTCTCTATGTACACGTTCTTGCACTATATAACTTGTAAGATGAGGTGTTAAACAAGTTATCGCGGATCCCAATAAAGTGTTACCGATGACAGTATGTGCACACACTTCACTCTACCGGTCATATATCTACCCATCTTGGAAGCAGTACCGTATCTTGCTTCTCTATGTACACGTTCTTGCACTGTATAACTTGTAAGATGAGGTGTTAAACAAGTTATCGCGGATCCCAATAAAGTGTTACCGATGACAGTATGTGCACACACTTCACTCTACCGGTCATATATCTACCCATCTTGGAAGCAGTACCGTATCTTGCTTCTCTATGTACACGTTCTTGCACTGTATAACTTGTAAGATGAGGTGTTAAACAAGTTATCGCGGATCCCAATAAAGTGTTACCGATGACAGTATGTGCACACACTTCACTCTACCGGTCATATATCTACCCATCTTGGAAGCAGTACCGTATCTTGCTTCTCTTTATACATCTTCTTGCACTGTATAACTTGTAATCTAGATGTAACAGTACATTTAATAAATTCGTAAGAGAGGTGTTTTGTATATTGGTTTTTAATCCAACCGGAATATCTTACGCGCTTTGACCAATCTCTGTAAATAAAGCACAGTTTATATCTCTGTAGCCCACGAACGACATGAGATGTCTCAATACAAGTTCACACCATTTTGCTACATCTTCTGTTTTTTTAAATAAACAACAACAAAATGCGACATGAAACAAATAAAACACCTTAGCGTTGTTGATAAATTTGGGAACTTGAACAACAAAATGCGTTCTGAAATAAAATACATTTGCGTTGCTGATAATTGTGGCAGCTTGAAAAACTAAATCCGATGTGAAACAATTAAAACACCTTAGTGTTGTTATAAATTTGGGAACTTGAACAACAAAATGCGTTCTGAAAATAAAATACATTTGCGTTGCTGATAATTGTGGCAGTTTGAAAAACAAAATCTGATGTGAGAAAAAATAAAACACCTAAGCGTTTTTTGATAAATTTAAGAACTTGAACAACAAAAATGTGTTCTGAAATAAAATACATTTACGTTGCTGATATTGTGGCAGCTTGAAAAACAAAATCCGATGTGAAACAAATAAAACACCTTAGCGTTGTTGATAAATTTGGGGAACTCGAACAACAAAATGCTTTCTGAAAAAAAAAATACATTTGCGTTGCTGATAATTGTGGCAGCTTGAAAAACAAAATCCGATGTGAAACAAATAAAACACATTAGCGTTGTTGATAAATTTGGGAAGCTGAACAACAAAATGCTTTCTGAAAATAAAATACATTTGCGTTGCTGATAATTGTGGCAGCTTGAAAAACAAAATCCGATGTGAAAGTAAAATAAAACACCTTAGCGTTGTTGATAAATTTGGGAACTTGAACAACAAAATGCTTTCTGAAATAAAATACATTTGCGTTGCTGATAATTGTGGCAGCTTGAAAAACAAAATCCGATGTGAAACAAATAAAACACCTAAGCGTTTTTGATAAATTTAAGAACTTGAACAACAAAATGTGTTCTGAAATAAAATACATTTACGTTGCTGATAATTGTGGCAGCTTGAAAAACAAAATCCGATGTGAAACAAATAAAACACCTTAGCGTTGTTGATAAATTTGGGAACTCGAACAACAAAATGCTTTCTGAAATAAAATACATTTGCGTTGCTGATAATTGTGGCAGCTTGAAAAACAAAATCCGATGTGAAACAAATAAAACACCTAAGCGTTTTTGATAAATTTAAGAACTTGAACAACAAAATGTGTTCTGAAATAAAATACATTTACGTTGCTGATAATTGTGGCAGCTTGAAAAACAAAATCCGATGTGAAACAAATAAAACACCTTAGCGTTGTTGATAAATTTGGGAACTCGAACAACAAAATGCTTTTTGAAATAAAATACATTTGCGTTGCTGATAATTGTGGCAGCTTGAAAAACAAAATCCGATGTGAAAGAAATAAAACACCTTAGCGTTGTTGATAAATTTGGGAACTTGAACAACAAAATGCTTTCTGAAATAAAATACATTTGCGTTGCTGATAATTGTGGCAGCTTGAAAAACAAAATCCGATGTGAAACAAATAAAACACCTAAGCGTTTTTGATAAATTTAAGAACTTGAACAACAAAATGTGTTCTGAAATAAAATACATTTACGTTGCTGATAATTGTGGCAGCTTGAAAAACAAAATCCGATGTGAAACAAATAAAACACCTTAGCGTTGTTGATAAATTTGGGAACTTGAACAACAAAATGCTTTCTGAAATAAAATACATTTGCGTTGCTGATAATTGTGGCAGCTTGAAAAACAAAATCCGATGTGAAACAAATAAAACACCTAAGCGTTTTTGATAAATTTAAGAACTTGAACAACAAAATGTGTTCTAAAATCAAATCATTCACGTTGCTGATAATTGTGGCAGCTTGAAAAACAAAATCCGATGTGAAACAAATAAAACACCTTGACGTTGTTGATAAATTTGGGAACTTGAACAACAACAAATGCTTTCTGAAATAAAATACATTTGCGTTGCTGATAATTGTGGCAGCTTGAAAAACAAAATCCGATGTGAAACAAAATAAAACACCCTAAGCGTTTTTGATAAATCTAAGAACTTGAACAACAAAATGTGTTCTGAAATAAAATACATTTACGTTGCTGATAATTGTGGCAGCTTGAAAAACAAAATCCGATGTGAAACAAATAAAACACCTTAGCGTTGTTGATAAATTTGGGGAACTCGAACAACAAAATGCTTATCCTAAATAAAATTCATTTGCGTTGCTGATAATTGTGGCAGCTTGAAAAACAAAATCCGATGTGAAGAAAATAAAACACCTTTAGCGTTGTTTTGATAAATTTGGGAACTTGAACAACAAAATGCTTTCTGAAATAAAATACATTTGCGTTGCTGATAATTGTGGCAGCTTGAAAAACAAAATCCGATGTGAAACAAATAAAACACCTAAGCGTTTTTGATAAATTTAAGAACTTGAACAACAAAATGCTTTCTGAAATAAAATACATTTGCGTTGCTGATAATTGTGGCAGCTTGAAAAACAAAATCCGATGTGAAACAAATAAAACACCTTAGCGTTGTTGATAAATTTGGGAACTTGAACAACAAAATGCTTTCTGAAATAAAATACATTTGCGTTGCTGATAATTGTGGCAGCTTGAAAAACAAAATCCGATGTGAAAGAAATAAAACACCTTAGCGTTGTTGATAAATTTGGGAACTTGAACAACAAAATGCTTTCTGAAATAAAATACATTTGCGTTGCTGATAATTGTGGCAGCTTGAAAAACAAAATCCGATGTGAAACAAATAAAACACCTTAGCGTTGTTGATAAATTTGGGAACTCGAACAACAAAATGCTTTCTGAAATAAAATACATTTGCGTTGCTGATAATTGTGGCAGCTTGAAAAACAAAATCCGATGTGAAAGAAATAAAACACCTTAGCGTTGTTGATAAATTTGGGAACTTGAACAACAAAATGCGTTCTGAAATAAAATACATTTGCGTTGCTGATAATTGTGGCAGCTTGAAAAACAAAATCCGATGTGAAAGAAATAAAACACCTTAGCGTTGTTGATAAATTTGGGAACTTGAACAACAAAATGCGTTCTCAAATAAAATACATTTACGTTGCTGATAATTGCGGCAGCTTGAAAAACAAAATCCGATGTGAAACAAATAAAACACCTTGGCGTTTTTGATAAATTTCGCAGCTTGAAGTAAACAGAATGCGCTCTGAAATATTTAAAATATCTTGGCGTTGTTTATAAAATTTCAGCTTGAACAGCAACAAAATGCGATGTGAAACAAATAAAATACATTAGCGATGTTGATAAATTTAGCAGCTCGAATGACAACAAAATGTTATGTGAAACAAATAAAATACATTAGCGATGTTGATATATTTGGCAGCTTAAACTACAACAAAATGCGATTTGAAACAATTAAAATACTTTAGGGTTGTTGATAAATTTAGCAGCTTGAACAACAAAATGTGTTGTCCCGCACTAGTGGCACCTAAAAGGGTCATGGGAACGACAAGTTCCACAAATCTTTTTCATTTTGCATGTGAAATAGTTATCATAGCAGGGAAATTTTAGCCAATGGTCAAGTATTTTTGAATTTCTTTTTGAATCGTTAATTTTTGGCACAAAATAAATGTATTCTATCAAAAAGATGAGATACTAATTAATCCAAACTCGATAATTCATGAAATAACTAATAAGTGGGAACATTGCTTTAGCGGATTAATTTGAATGCAAGAATCTTGTTAATCACATTTTACAACGTTTAAAACTTTTGGAATGTTTGCAAAAATGTTAATTAATTTTTCTATTTTTCTTAACTGAACAAAAATTCATACTATTCAGTTTCGGTGTTTCAAGTTCGTCTTCAAATAAAAAAATGTAACATATTTGGCATAAATAAAATTATTTGTGCCAATTTCAAATAAGGTTTAGAAATTATTTTATGGCTCTACTATCACATTTTTCTGGAAACAATTGTTTATTCTAATATTTAGCAATATTATGCCATTTTTAGCATAACTATTCAAAATATCAGGGCCGAGGCGGGAACTAACCAGGCATCAGCCTCTCTTGAAATGCAACTCCTACAAAGCTGCATGTGCAACAAAACCCACATGTGCAAATTGCAGCGCCTTATATATACGTATTTATACCGAAAATGACTCCTTTCAACTATTATCTTCATTTTTAGAGCGGTTTCCTTCATGCTTTTTCCGCGAACTTATTGATCAGTTCTTTGTAATCTAAAGTTTTTGCTTTTTCAAATCCTACCGAGGTTGTAGCCAGCCCGTATAGCCTTTCCCTCCTGAAGAAGTTCAAAATTTAATCAACTTCAGCCTTTGAAATATCTGTTTTGCAGTTTGGATGGAGACTTCAACTTATATTTAGAACTTGAATAAATTCTTATCAGGCAACCTTTAATTCGTGTCATTTTAAGCCGGTCTAAACGAATAAAAAAGTACTTAATTTCAGCTTCAAATTGCGAGCTTAAAATTTGAACATAATCTGGCCAAACGTGGCCAAATTTTTTATGGTAAAGACAGAAAAATTACATACCCGCAGAATTAAAACGCATTATTTTGCGATATAACTGGAAAATGTTGTGACTAAGATTCTTAGATGTATGTGAAAAATCCGCATAACAGCAGAAATGTTTAAACAGAGCACAGATTATTCATCTTTTGCCAGCTGTTGATATAATTTCCTTTCGACAGAAAGATGTCACATAGAAACAATATTAACAAATAAATGCTTCAAAAATGTAAATGATTTGCAACGCCCAGTTAATGAAAAAATGAGATAAATATCTACTGAGATTTTATCGCTGTTTTCACCATATTCTATTCAAATAATGTGCTCACAATTTTGAGCTAAAAGGCTGAACGTGTGAAAACAACTACAGCCAAATATTAGCTTTGACACAACTCCTGAACTATGTATCCCAAAGAATTTGCAGTGTATAAATGCTCTATAGCTGTTTACTAACCAAAAATTACCCGTAAGTAGGTGTTGTAACTGACTTGTTTGGAAATATACATATACGAAAACTGCCCGTGCGGATGTGCGATGAGACGTGCATCGAGCGTTTAATTTGTGCTGAAGCCAACAAATCACAATGAATATCGATTATAAACGCAAGTAGTTTCCAAGCTATACTGCAGTATTTTATAATTATAGCTTTTGAGTGAAAGTATAAAGTATTTGGTGGCAGTTTAAAATTCCGAGCTTTGCCTTAGCTTTTTAGGTTAGGTTATTAGGTTAAAAATTTTAAGCGTATAATAAAATCCTTGAATTTGACAAATAGATATTATTTTTTTAGCAAACCGTGGGATTTTGTCGGCTCCAACCGCATAACTAAATTAAATTAGTGATACTTGACATGCATGACCATACTTGTCGTTGCAAATGCGGCTGTATTGTTTTCTTTCGCCGCATGTAATTTCTGGCTTTTTCGCTTTATTTATGGTCCTGATTCAAAACAAACTGATCAAAAACAAAAGGGTGCCTAGTCCGATATAAACCTTTCGGTTTTTAACGGTACTAGTGACATTTGATAAAATCTTAATCGATTGTCTGTTTTTCCGCACTAGTGGCAACTAAAAGGGTCATGGGAACGACAAGTGCCAGATATATTTTTATGCTGATATTGTTGTTTTATTGTATTAATCTTCTAAATAGTTTGATTTTTTTTTCGAAATATAGATTGATATTTATTCGAACTATTAAACAAAATGATATCAGTCATCGTCATGTTTACAATCGTTTTTTGGCTATTATGATTATTGTTGGGTTGATTTTATTTATATTTGAAATCCAACATATCTTGACAAACATTGAACTGAAGCAAAATTTCTTATAAGTAATATCATACATTTATTGCCAATAATAATTATTGTCTGCTACAGTCTTTAGCTTATAACACATTTTATGGACGACTTTGAAAATTTAATGTATTTTCTGGTTGCTTTATATTTTATACTATTCCCAGCTGCTCCATTTGTGCACTAAACGTACGGTTTTACAGAAAAAAGGATAACTCATAATAGTATTTTGGAGCAAATATACGGCACCCTTTAGCAAATACTTTTATTACTTTTAGGATTGCCCAAGTTTAAGACGGTCTAAACAAATCGTTTCTGAGTCACATCTTGTGGTGGTTAACAAATGATTCTTTGTATTACATAGCCAGGAATCACGATTTCCTAACCAGCTTTTTTATTTTTGCGATTTTACTCAAACAACTCTAGTCATTAAATTCCGATTTTTGGGGCAGTTGGTAAGATGCTGCCTGAGGCGCCTCTGTATAACTTCGTTGTGAACTTTGATATAATTCCATAAAGTTCTTTTAGATTCGAACTTACTTGTACACTGTGTTTTCTTACACCGAAATAGCAAAAATAAATTGTTTAAAAATTGTCCTAAATGTAATCCATCTAACTAAGATATTAATTTATGACCTGTTGTAAAGAAATCGATGGACAAACAAATCATTAGTCGCCCTCTCACTGTATCGTTCCCGTCAGTCGTCAGTGCAACATAACGTGGCGCACTTTTGGAGAAAAATATGGCCACCGTAAAGTGGCCCGACCAATTTTACTAGTTCTCCTTCACTTTTAAATGTACCTTCACAACTACTCAGTAACGTGCTGCGATTTTGGGCGTTTGCGTACGATCAGGACCAATCTTCATGCCTTTATGCTGTATTCTTTTTCCGGCCGCAACTGAGTACTTTACGAATCTTGACTACTAATGTCCGCCAATTTCTTGGACTTGATTTCGGTAGATTGTAATCGTATTGGACTTGTTCGACTATGTTTATGATATGCTCCATAAGGTTGTTACCATGATCGATCACATCATATGTAAAACTAGCAAGTTTATCCTCTTCAGCTAGTCAACCATTTTTTAACAAACATTGATAAAATGCATATTAAAAGCTGATTATCATTCAAGTGCTTCAATGTGTGTACAGATCAGACGAAAGGTTCAGCCTCGATACTGGTTTTAAGGGAGCTCCAGAGGTCGACGTATCTTTTACACCTTTTACATCTTTTTACCGGTATCTGGGTTGCCATTGAAAATTTATTTGGCGATTACATTCCATTATCTTTGAAACATAAACGTATTGACCATTTGTTGTCTGATTCTACTAAATTGAATTTTTTTCAAAGCTCTGTCGTTGTATTCTGCTGTGACTGAAGCATACAAATACTTCGAATTGAAATGTTTCCATACAGCTATACTTTTATGCAAGACAGTTTGTTTCGCTTCTTAACTGGGGCCCATGAAGATGGATGTTAGAGAGTCAATTTTCTATGATGGTAGATTTAAGTATTGCCGCTTTTTTAGATTAGTTCTTTACCTAAAAACCGATTTTCTCATTACTTACATATTTGTTAGCTATGGTTTAGCATTAGGTTAAATGTATCATATCACATTTAGGCTAACACAATTCAGTTTATTATGAAGGGGACAAAAATTTTGCTACATCCATTCATTGAGTAAGATTATCTATCTATAAATACCCTGTTCCGGTCACCGTTAATATAATTGTAGGCTAACACAATTCAGCTTATGATGAAGGGGACAAAATGTTTGCTACATCCATTCATTGAGTAAGATTATCTATCTATAAATACCCTGTTCCTCTCACCGTTAATATTATTGGAGGCTAACACAATTCAGCTTATGATGAAGGGGACAAAATGTTTGCTACATCCATTCATTGAGTAAGATTATCTATCTATAAATACCCTGTTCCTCTCACCGTTAATATAATTGTAGGCTAACACAATTCAGCTTATGATGAAGGGGACAAAATGTTTGCTACATCCATTCATTGAGTAAGATTATCTATCTATAAATACCCTGTTCCTCTCACCGTTAATATAATTGTAGGCTAACACAATTCAACTTATGATGAAGGGGACAAAATGTTCGCTACATCCATTCATTGAGTAAGATTATCTATCTATAAATACCCTGTTCCTCTCACCGTTAATATAATTCAAGTCTTGAAGTACATTTGCAGAAGCGCCCTTGTATTTAGTAGATTATCACGCACCGTGAGCTTGATTTACTCACATTAATATCGATGCCTGACTTATGAATACTCTGAAGCAGAGTATAAATTGACTAGATAAAGGGAAAATAATATCTTTTGAGACAGATACAACTAATTTTTCTGATATTCTTAGTTCACATATAAATTCTTTTTGTTATGTGTTGGCATCCATAAGCGACTTTCTTGCGACACATCATATACGGGGTTTTTTCTATCATATTGATCAACGTTGCTTGACGTATATATTTCATGTAAAATTGTGTTAAAAGTGGTACTTTAATACAGTTTATGTGATAACGGTCCAGGCTAAATCACTTCCTATTTGCAATTGTCGCGAATGAATGGAAAATTTTTTGTTTTATAAACAACTATAATTATCAGATTAATAACAGTCTGGTTGAAGCTAAAGCACCTCGTCGTAACCACGGCAGACGTTAAGAAAACTGTAAACATGGAAGCATGAAAGTAAACTGCTTATATAGAACCGCCTAATTTGCACAAGCTTCTTTTGTGTAAATTTGTATTACCAAAAAGATATGAACGTTAAAATGATTCTTCCACTTCTGCTTACAGGTCTTCATGGTCCACTGTAGAACAGTTCTGTAAACTGTTGGAACTGTGGTACCGCACGCCGCTGCTCGGGAACGCCGGCTTGACAGGTTCAACAGAAACAATGTCTCCTCATGATCCACGCTTGATAGTTCCTCGTCCGACCACTTCGAATGGACTATCATAGCTGGCTGCAGCGGTCTCTGAACAGTATCATAACGTATGAACGCCTGTTTATAGGTGAGCAACCTTGCTGGAACATTATGAACTGAGCGATGCTGCGACCTTGACGGTATTGGACAACTGAGGGTCCATATCGAATCGTAACCGTTTTAGATTGGAAGGCGCGTTTGTTGCAGGCCATGCGGCGATAAATTGATCCGGAAGTGGAAGTGTCGGACCTTACTTAAGTTCGTCAGCAGAACAACTGATATCATCAGTGTATTTCGCACGGACGCCCAGAAAAACTAATGAAAGTGCGTCGAGCCAGAATTTGTTGGCTACGTGGCACTCAAGCGCTGCTTTATGCTAATCACTTCGAATGGATTATTATAGCTGGCTGCAGCGGTTTCCGAACAGTATCATGACGTATGAACGCATGTTTATAGGTGCGCAACCTTGCCGGAAGATTATGAACTGAGCGATGCTGCGCCCCTGACGGTATTGGACGAATGAGGGTCCATACCGAATCGTAATCGTTTTAGACTGGAAGGCGCTTTTGTTGCAGGCCATGCGGCGATAAATTGATCCTGAAGTCGAAGTGTCGGACCACACTTAAGTTCGCCAGCAGAACAACTGACATCATCAGAGTATTTCGCACGGACGCCCAGAAGAACTAATGAAAGTGTGTCGAACCAGAATTTGCTGGCTACATGGCACGCAAGCGCTGCTTTATGGTAACCACTTCGAATGGACTATCATAGCTGGCTGCAGCGGTTTCCGAACAGTATCATGACGTATGAACGCCTGTTTATAGGTGCGCAACCTTGCTGGAACAATATGAACTGAGCGATGCTGTGCCCTTGACGGTATTCGACGAATGAGGGTCCATATCGAATCGTAACCGTTTTAGATTGGAAGGCGCGTTTGTTGCAGACCATGCGGCGATAAATTGATCCGGAAGTCGAAGTGTCGGACCATACTTAAGTTCGCCAGGAGAACAACTGACATCATCAGTGTATTTCGCACGGACGCCCAGAAGAACTATTGAAAGTGTGTCGAACCAGAATTTGCTGGCTACGTGGCACTCAAGCGCTGTTTTATGCTGACGATGCAAACACTATACCATGCCATTGTCTGAAGCATCGTAAGCAGTTATGAGTAAGCTTCTTGAAAAAACGACCACAAAACTGCCCGCCGCGATGAGGGGTAATTGTGGTTGGAATACCGTACTGCGCTATCAATGAAGCGAGGAGTGCGCCTGCAATAGTCTGGGTATAATTTCACTGATACGTGAAACCCTTAGACCAGTGCCTAAAATTGTCCATGATAGTTAGAAATATACAGTTGCTCATATGACGGGGCAGGCATCGACGTTGTCGATATGGATACTTCCAAATGGGCGGTCAGGTCTTTTGAAATTCCCAGATAGTGACTTCGTGTGCTGCGATATTTTGATGTGCTGTTATTGGAGGCATCTATGCGCCCAATCACGTACACCCTTATTCATTGTATGCCAGACAAAACGGTCTGCGATCAGCAATCAAACGCTGAATTGTTCGGATGCCCGGGTGAGACAAGTTGTGTATTGATGCAAATACCTAACGGCGCAATGGCTCTGGTACGACAGGACGAATGTTTGGAGTGGAAATGTGGCACCAGATATGTGCGGCTCATGGAGCAGTCTTACTTTTAGCACCTTGAGAGCAGCCGACTGCCACAGCTCTTTGATTTCACTATCGTCCTGTAACTATCCAAGCTTTTCGAAAACTAAGCTGTGACTTGGGAAAAGCATTTAAAGAAACCGGCTACGTGCCGGAAGTCTGAGGTAAATTCAGCGATGAATGCAATATGGTGATTTTCCCATATCAAAGGCAGAGTGGTCGTCGAGTGCAAACGTGAGCTGTTTATGGAATATAGGCACATACAAGTGTGACGAAAATATCGTATAACTAAGTAAATAGCTAGTAGTTCGCGGCCGAATGTGCTGTACCGAGTCTCTGTTGGTTTCAACGATCGTGAAAAGACGAGAGGGGACGTCATTCTCCATCTATTAACTGTTGCAGGTCAGCGCCAACGGCAATGTCAGATGCGTCCGTTATTAAACAGATCTGTGCGTCAGGTACCGGATGTAATAGGACACTAACCTCTGCGATCGCACGTTTGATTTCGGTTAACGCTTTGGCTGCACCATCAAGTCCAATTTAGTTTCCACTTGAGTTTACCACGGAGCATTACTGTTAATGGCTGCAAAATGTACGAAAAGCGCGACATATGAAATTCACGATCCCAAAGACTTTTGCAGCTTCTTCTTACCCGTAGGTTGTGAAAAATCATTGATTGTTTTAACCATTTCTTGATGAGGTTGAATACCATGTTTTGAGACATGATGTTCCAAGAACCATAATTCATTTACTCCGAACTCGAATTTGGCTAGGTTGACTTCGTAGCCATGGCCAGCTTGGCTCTGGAAAACATAACAGATGTCAGTGTTGTTCTGATGAGCCGAAGAACTGGCTATCAGTATGTCGACGATGTTCTCTAAAAGCAATCCAGCCCACGAACAGTGCCGTCAACTGCATCGCGGGAAGGTCTGTGCAGCGTTGGAGTACTAAAACATGTGGATGAACTCGAATTAACCTAAAAGGAGTCGTGATAGCCACCTTCGGTATGTTTTCTGGGATTTGTTGATACCCTCGCACTATGACTATGTAGGAAAATTGTTTTGCTGTGAAATTTCGCCCTAAAATCATGCATGGGTGGAATTATGTAACGATGCGACGCGGTGCAGTTATGTTATTAAGCACACGAAAATCTCCACATGAACGCAAGTCAAGAGTTTTCTTTGGTTCTATATGCAGGGCTGACCAGGAACTGGACAACGGCCGAATTATACCGAGCTCCAACATGTAGTCATATTCTTGCCTTACCGTTTTCAGCTTGTCACCGCACAGTTGTCGAGGACAAGTAAACTCCGGTTTTCGTTTGGTATCAATGTGGTAAACTCCCAAGCGTTGCATGTTTCACTGGCGTCACGAGCTGTATTGAAGGATTGACAACTGAAGTTGACTTTGTCATGGTAGCCTAATGAGCGTTAGAAAACGGAGAGTGTTAAATACTTATGATATTGACTCCTTTCACTCGACAGAATGGGCCAAAACGGTCATATGCATAAAAGGCCATCGCGTAGACAGCTTCGACGTATATCGGACAAGAGGTCTAAATGCAGTAGAAGGAATGCACCTATTATAGAAGACTCAGTGTCAGCAATAATGCACTTCCTGCCAATTGCCCGTTTCAGACAAAAAATCCAGCGTGACAGAAAGTTGGCTATAAGTAGTAATCGGCGTTTTGTTAGCAGCAAAAAACTGACATCTGTTTTATGTTGCCTACGACCAGAAGTAGGCAAACTGATGAGGCTGACTTGAGAACATGTATCGCCCAGAAATTGTGCGCCGTCTCAGCGGAACAATCGCGCTGTTTGTGATTTGTTGTGTCCACATTCCAAGCCGAAAAATGGAATACTCCGACACCCGCTGTTGAGTAGCTGATGAGACCTTGACTCCACTATCGTTGGCAAGTAGACCACAGCTTGTCGTTGCTTGACTCTCCGCCTTATATTGTGTCAACGTTTCTGACATCAAAACAATAGTGCTGACGACTTAAGCTACCGGACCGAGTAATCAGCGCCGTTACTGCTCGGCCGCCTCGTTTTCCTCGAAAAACAAGGGGCGGTGCACTTTCTTGCAGCATTACCAAAACCGACGATGAAACAAGCAACTTGTTCCATGGCCCGTCGGACTCTCAGAGTTACGATTGTCCTTATTGCGGCTGTGGTTTCGGCGCGCAATCATACGAAGCCGCTCAACTTCTCGACAGAGCTCGTCTATCGAAGCTGTCAATCAGTCTTATTTGGATTTAACTGTCACCGTATTTGCTGAAAGTGTCAGTTGCGCTATTTTTAATATGCGGTCAGCCACAGAGGCTATAGCGTCACTTTATATTGATCATCCGCAGTTGCCACAACTAGTTGTACACTAGGTGGCAGTTGATGAGTAAATAGCTGTCGCAGAATGAATCCGTCTAGCGTGGCCGTCGACATACCCGGGAGCAGTTGTGCTGAAGTATGTTCGCCTAGTTCTTCGATGTTAAAGAGGTATTGTAAACGATTTTGTTCCGACGTTGCCACTCGTTTGATCAATTGCTAACATAACAAGTCGCATAGCCGTTCTGTCGATGGACAGACATTGCGCACCTCGGTTTCTTGCTCTGGGACAAGAAAATCCACAACGTAATCATAGATTGACCGTTATTGTGTCATTTCATGGGTCGTGAATTAACTACGAAACGGAGGCAGGAAGCGGCCGCGATTACCGTGGCTTGAACTGCTGTTCCACTATGTTCCATATGCTAGGCTTAATTTCCAGTTTGTTTTAACCATCAATTAATCAAGATCAAACATCAAGTTTCAACCAATCTTCGTCCGCTGTCGGAATCAATTCAATGTTTTGGTTACAGTTTTTTTGTCACTCTTCTATTGCTTCTGACGACCTAGAAGAGATCCACCGCCCCGCGATGTCGACATGTTGGGCGTCGATCAGGAGACGTCGGGTTCACCAAATGTGGAGGATGAAAGGAAAAAAATCTTAATAATGAACAACCAACAACAATCAACGGAACAACAACGGCCTGCTTGAGGCAGGAAAACGTTGTCGAAACAACGGCAAACGTTAAAAACTGTAACGCAGAAGCATGAAAGCAAATTGCTTATATAGGCTTAGAACCAGGTATTTTGCATAAGCAAACTTCTTTTGCATAAATTTGGATAACCAAGGACACATCAATGTTCAAATGACTCTTCGATTTCTGGTACAGAATAACGAAATTTCCCAGTGATTTCCAAACATGGTGTCGCAGTCTCATAAAACCTGTGGACTAGTAAAATGTTTGTCTGTATAACATTTCAGTACAACTTAACTTTTTTACAACTCGATATCAATCGGTCAATCCGTGTTTCCAGTGGCAATAAACAAAGCTTCCAACTTTTGTGTAGTTTATCTGATTATGAACACCATATAGTTTAGCCTAAATTAAATTAAAGCGCACACTTTGGTCTTATTTCAAACAGTCTATAAAGTGAGCAGAGTGAAGCAAAGCAGACTGTGTGTTGCGTTGTCCTAGTTTGGTGCTGTAAATTAACAGACCATGGTAGTAAAGGCCAATGTGACCTTTAGGGGCGGAAGTGAAATGCATGCTATGTCGTTCTCGAAATACTAAGCCTAAGCCTTAGTCTCAGCCTAAGCTAAGGTCTATATATGAGCCATGTACTAAGCCTAAGCCCAAGTCGGGGGCTCTTTTAGCTGTTCTTTTTTCTAACGTTATAACGTCCGGCCCCTAAAGGTGACATGGGCCGCAGTAAAGATCGTTAGGTAGCTGCGTTTATCGTGCTGTAAAGGTGGCTCAAGACGGCTTTCCTAACGTATATTAGACACAAACGCACGTTGACAATTTTTAACAATACTTCTAAGCCAGTTATAGGTTTATGTCAAATTTGAATTATATCTGTCTATAAATTCATCGGTGTTAGTAATACAACAACAGAACTCCAATTGGTGTCGTTAACACAGATCTGGTATTTATTGCATCAACATCTATGCTATGTTATCAAAAAACTTCTGAACAATAACATTTTTGTTCAAATAAGATTATTAAGTTAGCTTTTATTTTACGTAGTAAGACATTAGGTTAGTTGACTTATGCTAATGTGGCGTATAGACAAAAGCATCAAAGCACTTCGCTTAACTTTTGAACGAAATTTGCACAAGGCTGGAACACCGGGCCCATCGAAAAAATATTAAAAACGAAACTGGATGAGGTCGCCTCTTATATCACAAATTATAGATTTCACATTAGCTGCTTTTTCGTGCCAGTGATACCGAAAATCCTTATTAGAACTGTTGGTAGATGTCAATTTTAAATTATAATTCAACAATTATCGTTCACGAACACGTGCTAGTGCAGTCAAATGTATGATCACTTACACACAAAACCTAAGTAGCATTGTACTAAAAGCAACTTCAGTAAAAATGGCGAATCATTCCACCCATACTCTTGTTGCAAATAATATTATAAAGTTTCCAAAATGTCAAATGACCAAAATAGATTAACAGTAGAAATGACAAGGTGTAAATGTATAAATATGTATCTACACTTTAGTTCCAACAGAAATATTTTGCGCCATCGGTGAAACCTATCCGGCCATCCGTTGCTGAGCTGTAAAAATTGAAAGCTAAGTCTAGCTAAACTATTTGCACTAGCTATGTGATTTTAATTAAATGATACAAGCTATGGTTGTTGGGAGTATTTGAAGTTATTTTTTTCGGCATATATACATGTGTGTGGATATAGATATATATATCAAATGTGCCACCCGTATCGGCAGGTGTGAGGTCCAATATATGTATATACAATATACTGAGTCCAAACCTGTTTTATGTTCCTCTGTTTTAAAAACGTTATTGTTCACAAAGTTCACCATAGTAGATCATCACCCGAATACAAAGATACAACGTAAGTTATTTTCAGAACGCGGTGGATCATTTCCTGTGAAAGCAAATTCGAATTGACACTACTTTTAATACGTTAATTGAAACTCTTTTCATAGCTATCGTTCGCACCTATATTTCTAATTCCTCCGCTGTGATATGTTGCGGTGTGATATGGTTCTGCAGTCAACAGGTGAATCGTTTTTACATTTTGTCTTCTTAATTCGGTTGGAGGAACTAGAATCTTTGTACAATAAAGCCGTTCGCTACATGGTAAAACCTTTATCCAATAGCGTTGATCGGCCGCTGAGCAGTTCGCCGCATAATTAGTACGTCGTTTCCAAATTTAGGCAATGGCGAAGCCAGTGGGGGCATGAGGACCATGCCCTCCAAATCCAACGAATTTCCTTAGTTCGTCGATTGATAAAAGCGTGTTAGGTATAGCGTACAGTGTCGGCGTTAAGATCCGGCTACAGCCTGATCGCGGTGAGCTGTCGAAAACATGGGCTCCTCACATTTTTGAACTTTTTTATGACGTCGCGCAGATTAGTGTTTCAATTAGTTTCCGGAAAAGACACTCTGTAAGTTCTTGAAATGTTTGATATAGTGTGCCTCACCTGATGACTTTGTGGCAATAAAGTGCAAATTCATTGTGCTTGATCTTTAATAACATAAAATTAGTGTGGAAACACATAAACACAAACGCTTAGACAATATAACAATGTTGGCTTCAAAGCGCAAAAGCCCGAGAAAAGAAAAGTATTTAAATATAAAATTTACACCATATATGTAAATATACACCACAGTTTGGCAGACCCCTCACATACTAGCGCCGGTTATAGTTGTATATATATATATGTACATTGTGGTTTCCAACGCTCCGAATCATAAAATCTTTGTCAAATCTTTTTTGAACAGTGATATACAAAACTTCGTAGACCCCTCACGAAGTGTTGGCCAACGGCTGTGAAAGCCATCGGCCGGCTGTTAAACAACCGGTCAACGGCCGTCCAGACGAAGATTGTCTCGGCCGTTGGCCGATGGCTGGTCGTCAGCCAACTGGCGGCCGTCGACAATTTACCGTCCGTTAACGGCAGCAAATCTGCCGGCCAGCGACCATTAAGAATTTTCTGCCATTGATAGTTGGCAAAGTCGTTGGTCCGCAGTTAGGGTGCGTCGCTTGGCCTGCTGTGGTCTATACGTTTACCACTGCATAGCAAGTATATTATAAACCCCACTAACTGGAACTTTTTATGCATATATAATCATCTATAACCAACATGCAAGGATTTTATACCAGCTATGATATGATTGTTAAATTTATGCACATGATATATATGTTTATTATTAAACTAAGTATGCGTCAATGTTTAATGATAGACCTCAAAGCTGTCGTGGCCCAGCACCAAATAGAGTACGGTTTTGCTATTGTCAGCCTTTTCTTCAAATACGAACTGATTTTTGCACAATTGCTGAAGTGTATTAGCGAATATTAAATTAATATTGTAGTAAGAGGAGCTTCTTCAGTCTTAAATTTGCCATTGCCCATGCTTTGAGCCGTCTGTTGGGCCGTCTTCAGGCCGTTAGCGGTTCCACCGTTCGACTTCAGAACGAGCCGTGGTAAAACGACACACTCACGTACTAGCGCAGTTCTGGTTGTGTATTTTTGCACGTGGCGCTTGCCAATGTTACGTCCCACTCATAAAGTTTTTGTCAAATCTTTTTAATCAGTCATATACAAAACTTCGTACACCCCTCACATACTAGCACGGTTCTGGTTATGTGTGTTTGCACATTGTGGTTGCCAATCCTCTCACTCATAAAGTCTTTGTCAAACCTTTTCGAACAGTGATATACAAAACTTCGTAGACCGCCCACGTACTAGCGCCGTTTCTGGTTGTATATGATTGCACATTGAGGTTACCAATTTTCGTACTCATAAAGTCTTTGTCAAACCTTTTTGAGCAATGATATATAAAACTTCGTAGACCCCTGACGTACTAGCGCCGGTTCTGGTTGTGCGTGTTTGCACATTGTGGTTGCAAATCCTCCCAGTTATAAAGTCTTTGTCAAATCTTTTTGAGCAATGATATACATAACTTCGTAGACCCCTCACGTACTAGCGCCGGTTCTGGTTGTGTGTGTTTGCACATTAAGATTGCCAATGCACCCACTCATTAAGTCTTTATCAATTCTTTTTGAACAGTGATATACAAAACATCGTAGCCGCCTCACGTATTAGCGCCGATTCTTGATGTGTATGTCTGCACTTTGTGGTTACCAATGCTACCACTCATAAAGTTATTGTCAAATCCTTTTGAAGACAGATATACAAAACTTCGTAGAACCCTCAGGTACGAGAGCCGATTTTCGTTGTGTATTTTCGTACAGTGCCGTTGCCAATACTCCCACTCATAAAGCTTCTGTCGAAACTTTTTGAACAATGATATACAGACCGCTCGAGTACTAGCGCCGATTCTGGTAGTGTATGTTTGTACATTGCGGTTGCTAAAGCTCTCGCTCATAAAAACTTGGTCAGATCTTTTTGAATAGTGATATACAGGACCCCTCCAAATCAATTCGTGGCTATAGCTTTATGAGAAAAGATTGCATTACTCATAGAGGCAGCGTCAATATTTATTATAACGAAACCCAACAATTACCCGGATACGAAGATCAACAAAAATTGCGGTTCAGGCTGGCTCCTGGTCAAATTAAACTTGTTTGTTGCCCAGCTTCTAAAGCTGCCAGCTTAGGATACGCTACTTTTTAATCTATCAGCTAGGTAATCCACGGCCATCATACTTGGATAAACTCAGATTTTTAATTATAGGCGACCTGAATAGCGAATATGCCTGCTGGTGCACAACAGCTACTACAACAGTTTGCCGAAAACAGCTTACAAGAATCACGTTTTGTAAATGTTTATTTCAACTAATCCGGGAGCCAATCCGGCTTAAGCCGCGTTGCCCATCAACTCTGATCGATGTAATAATCACCAACATTCCCATCTCGGTACCGTTTTTGATGTTTCTGTCCAGTTTGAAACCTCCGACACCATTCTGTTGTTCGCCTACAACAACTAATTGATTGGTAACAACTCAGTTCCCTCATTATTGTGACAGAATTCTGGGTCCAGTTCTGGACCCATTTACACAAAACTAGCTTTATTTCCTTGACTTGGTTAAGTATTTCTGTTTGACTACGACAGCTAATGTTGACAAATCCGGTGCGTACAATCAACATACAATGTTTTTTGATAGACGTAACCCTCAGTAAATAAGGAGTCAGAAGATCCGACCCAACGGGGTTGGCCCCAATGGACAACGTTATGCTGCAGGTAATACCAACATTTTGAGTTTTGAAAAATGGCCTCCTCTAATCAGATATCCTGGCTACTTTACCCAGTTTACCTAGCATCCTCTAACAATTCACGCTGCAATTGTTTGGAATTTTCAATTAATTAGCGTTATAAGAATTTGAGTTTAGTTGGCAATTTTAGGCCAACGTATGTCTCAATAAAAAGTGTTTCAAAATGTATTGACCTAAAAAGCAGTGGATGTTCGCAAATGAGTAACTTTTCTACTTGCTATATAGCCTTACATATATTCGTTAAAGCTTAAATGCTTTACTTGGTAAATCTATGCCATATTCAAAATACATCGTTTTGCTTCTTTCATAGCAATTTTTGGTGGAAATAAATTGACAAAATGATCTCGATTTATAGCATGCCATCATTGTATAAATTGCTGCTGTATCATACTGCTGAAATAGCTGCTTGCGGCGTATTATTTTGTTGTTTTTCACATATGGGTTTATGTGTTTTGACAGTAATACATTTACTGTATTCAGGTGCTGTATATAGTAGCGGTATTCTCAAGTACGTTGACACAATTGAAAATATTTTGGACGTATATGTATAAAGTCAGGTGTGTTCAGATCAGAGATTGATTCTTCCATTTCAATTCTAACAATGACTCTGAACCCTATGAAGCTTGCGTTTTGTTTGCCATTTTTTCATAAAATTTCGTGAAAATTAACAGAGGTTGTGTTTTGGCGATTGCTGGAAGTTTCAATACAACTTTAAGAATTTATATTTGATTAAATGAAAATCAAGTCGTTGTTTAAATTTTAGGCAAATATGTTAAATGTATTACCACGTTGTCCAAAATAGACCAGAACTTGAGTTGATTTTGGCCCGAATATGCTCTTACATCGTTAATCGTTAATTGTGCCAGAAATATTGCGAACATAGTGTTTGTTGTATATGAAAACTAGTTAAGTAATTTTCTTTGTGAAAATTTCAGTAAAATTGAACCACCAAATCAAATCAAGTTGCAAAATTACTTATCATATTGCATTTCAGGCTAAAAAGAGAGTTTCTTTAACACTCGCTCCTCAGGAGTTAGAGTTATATACAAATGCAATTATATGAATATGACAACTCTTAAAAAGATCAAATAGAAAAATAATCAGTCAAATCGGTCAATCTGCTTCTATATTATAGTTGTCGCAATAATGCATTCTTAAATTATATTACATGCCATTGAAGATCACACTACGTAATTAAGTATAATACAAATTTGATATTGGCAGCGAAATTTATACATTTCACTTAGTATATATTTCTGCAGAAGAACCGCAAACGGTATATCCAAGTGGCTCCTTGGGCAGTCACGTCGTCTGTTCTGCAAAATCTGGCGTATTGACTTAATATGTATAGATATATTTCCGCAAAAGTTAAGTAAATGGATGATAAATATCTATGTAGCGCCATGGGCGGTCACGTCGTCTATTTTCGAAAATCGGCTGTCGATAGCTGCTTCGTTTTGAAGTTTACTTACAGTTGTCATCTTTTTGGATTAGCGTTTGCCAGGATCAAGGATATACACAATAACACCCTAAAAGTGATACATCTAAAGGAGAAATCGACCGCGCCATCCCACAACGTATATAACGTAGAGTGGCATGATTGTCACACTCATCTTCAAGGGCTCGTCATGAACTCGCGATGCTATCAAATGAATATTTCCAGATTGTGTCAGTTACCTTTCAGATGGTGATTTGTGGTATAATTTGATACGTTTGGCTTAAGTTTAGGTTTAATCGCGGTCAGATTTACAGTGCAGTCAACATACATTAGTACTAACATTTGATACCCTGCACCAATTGATATAATATCTGCTGGACATCTGAAATATGTCACTTGCTATGTTCATAGTTTGGAAAGACTATAATTCTATTGAAACAATACGTTAGAGTCCTACGTGATGGAGACAATATAGTATTTATGCACTGAGAGGGTTCTTCAATGGTCAATGTCCCAGAGCCATTATATTTTATATGTTTACGTTTCGCTATTTTCTTTACACGCACATATTCAGCAGAGACTCGACCGCGATGCGTTTTTGGTACCACATTTCAAAAAGTGGATATTCCAACTTTAAGTTTTTCCGTTGAGGGCAGTTCAAGCGGAAATTGTAATTTCCCAGCACCGACCGGACACAGTTCTTTTGGGGAATAAGCGTAGTGACTTGCGACAGTAAGATAGTATGATTTTTTTCGGCTGTTAGCACCGATGAAACGATTCCAGAGCTCACTAGAAATCATGGAAAAACTGCCGCGTAACAGATATATATTCCGGAACTCTATAACCAGACTATAAAGAAATCTATATTTTTCGATGAATAACTAATAGTATTAATATGATCAAGAGTGCATTAGGCAAGAGTATGACATTTCCCTGCACTCACATGTAAACCCGTGTTTGATGATACGGGCGGTTTCGGCCTGCTCTCCCCTTCCCAGTTTCTAGGGAGAGGTAGCTCGGACCCCCCATTTTTTAGGGGGGTAGGTCGGACCCCCAATTTCTGTGGGGTCGGTTGAACCAGTAGCTTTTGCCTATAGCCCGACCCCCTCCAAAAATTGGGGGTCCGACCTACCCCCCCCCCCCAAATGCTAGGGAGTGCGACCTACCCCCCCCCCAGAAACTGGGGCATCAGTGCATTTCGGAAACTTGGGGGGACAGGCCGAAAACGCCCGTATCATCAAACACGTGTTTACATGCCCGTGCAGGGAAGTGTCATACTCTTTTCTAATTCACTCTTAATATGATATATTATTAAAAACGCCATTAAATGTTCCTCGAGGAGTCACATTATCATGACGCTCACTTTGGTATATTACTCAAACTTTTAAAAATGATACGTTATTGTCAGAATTCAATATCATCTTAATCGAAGAGCCTGCAGTCAATAACGGTGGTTTTCCAAATTCCAAATATTCATAAGTATTGTCTCTACATCCTGGAAATTGGAAATGGATGTACAGATTAGATTTAAATTTTCAGTCGTTGTATGACTAACAAGCATACATTGTGCGACCACTAATTCATATTTTACACTTCAATGTATGTTCGTATATAATTTTATTGATTTGATATCATTGAACAGTAGGAACACATACGCAGGCATTGGTTATAAACCATGCTTGGGTATACGATATTTCAATACTGCCGTGTGTAAATAGGAGTTACTACTGACAATATTCAACAGCCCTGCCATAAAAACATTAGCCATGTCAACGTCATCATGGCGAGAATTTATGGAAACGAGCACAATTCACGGTTTGGGTGAAATTGTTCGTTCGAAAGGTCGGCCGGAAAAAGTTTTCTTCGTCATTTCGCTTATTGCGTGCAACTTCTTTTCGTTTTACGGAATTTACCAAATTGTGGTTCAATATATGGCACGTCCAGTGGCAACGAGCTACTTCGTTAACGAGGCGGAGCGTCTGCAGTTGCCTGATGTCACAATTTGTCCGTTTAATCGGTTGGATAAGCGATTCCTGGATGCCAACGGCATAGATAGCGATTTGGCAAAATACATTGAATGGGCGTTCTTTTTTGTAAACCCAAAATACGACTTTGTTGATTTTAAAATTGGGAAGCTTGCTAAAAGCAATCGCGGCGATTTGGACAAGAAGTTAGACAGCGTATTAGATAGGCTTAATATAACCTTCGAAGAACTTATTCACCGAGCGAGTGTGCCTTGTCCGGACTTGGTTAAGTCATGTGAGCAACAGTACTCCCGATTTGACTGCTGTTCATTTGCCAAGCCTATATTAACGAGCATGGGACGATGCTATCGAATGATGGGAAAGTATCAGATCGGCTCAGGTAATTATTGATTTTACAGCGATTTCACTTTTATCATATGTAATTAGTTTCAAATTGATTTCTATTTTATCATCTCAGATGATAAATATTTCGTTTCTGCAAAAGACATAATTGTGATCTTCGCTTTCTTAAGAATTATGAGCCAGTGCTATTACGTTAATATTAGTTGGATAGCCAATATTTCACAGTAGTGAAACAAATAATAACAAGCTACCCTGTCGGAAACACATACTATGTGTCAAGAACTTTCGTTTCAAACCGAAAAAGTTTTCTTCTTAAAAGAAGAATGTCACAGCAGTCATATTGCTATTAACAATAGAATTTATGCGCCTGTACTACATATAGTTACTTAAATATAAACTTTACGACGGTTCAACATAATATATGCTTTTTGAAACATGTCAAATTATTTGACTTCAGCGTTTGCGAATATGCTGTCTATGAAATAGCATTAATGAATTCAGACCTGGTAAAGTTGATAATATAATTTTCGATGTCATCAATTCTCGGAATTCCTAAATGTTTTCATCTCAATTGTAGTCAACAAATCCGAGACGTTTGCTGCATGCCATTTTTGCCTGGCATGCAGACTCCAGCGATCGGGTCTGAAAAGGCTTTCATGACTATAAGAGATACGTGCAGTGCAGTGCAATTAAAGCTATAATGCACACTCTGACAGAAGGTGAAATCAATGTCACAGCCTGACGGCTGTGACAATAATAATAGTTAAGAGCTTAAGAATTTGCCAAAACATTGTCCAAGGATTTGTCGAAATGGTAAAACTTGCATTTTGGAGTATTCCGTTCGCAACTATCCCGCGGAGAATCAGTCAAATGAAAAATGGTTCCATAAGATATAAGGATAATTTTCGTGCATACTAAATTAGATTATAAAGATACATCTTGTTATGCCTGGCTCACAGAATCATTTTTCTGATTTCATGGAAAGACGTTTTGATCGAAGTAGTTCAACAGCCTGTGCTGCGTGAACGCGATTACAATAATTCACATTTTGTACCTATATACTAGATTCTTATTCACTGTTTCAGAATTTGTCATATAAACAAATTGAGTTTGCTCTAAAAATAATTCTGTGACATAAACCTTTACTTTATTGATATGAGCAAATCAGTTTTTTTAGAAATTGGTAGGTAGCTAGCCAGATGTTCGAAGAACCTACAGGAATAGAGATATTCGAACATTTATATTCCACTGTAGCTGCACTACTCAAGAATCTAGTTCAAGAACACTACCGGATAATAGAATCTTCAAGTCGTTTTATAATTTCCTCAAATCTAAATATCATATGAACAGTTTGATATGATGGCATAATTTCTAACATTATTTTATTCTAGGATTTGGAATGGGAATGTCGATAATTCTAAGTCTGCCGCTGGTACGATATATGCCAGCGGAAAACATGCTCATGAATGACGGAGTGATGATTAAGCTTACTGAACCAAACAAGGGCTACGAGTTCGACGCTATATTCGTTCCGACTGGCGTTCATGCGTTGCTACAACTTCGCGCGACCCAACTCGATTTCATGGATGACCCACCCCGCTATACTTGCCGCAAGGAAAACCCGTCAGAGCACTATGCACCTTTGCTTTGTTATCAACGATGTCTTCTTGAAACTGCACATGTCAACTGTTCATGCAGGCACGTATTTTATAAACTTTATCTGCCGCAGATATGTTTTTCAGCGCCTTATGATCTTTGATTTATATATACTTTATTCTGTTTCTAATACATATAATACATTATTATATCTGCATTGTTACACATATACCAACATTAGCACTGCGTTACACAGCGTAATTCGTTATATTACTAGTGAAGCTCTCTTGCGAGCCAGAATTGGAGTGGTGAGAACAATCCCCCGAAGTCTGTTGTAGAAAGTGCACACAAACAAACCCTACACACAGTACGCAGGTGCAGCATTATGTAAACCGTGAGGGATGAGTTATAGTTACACCCGCCTCTTTTGATAGCCAACGTATGCAGTAGACAAAACATCATACAACGAGTACAAAAATAATCAACTAACAATTTAATAATTCAATAAAACCCTAAATTGACCGTGAAAACAACGTTAAAGAATTCAAACCGACACTTGAGAAAAATCTCATTTTTTGTACCAAGTATGAAGCAGAAGTGTTAAAAATATTTGCCACACAATATTTTTGACACTCGCAATTAGCTTGTTGGCCCGGAAAACCCCATATCCGACACAAAAACCAACAATAAGCACACATTTAGGTGCATTTCCTACGACTTTTCACCAAATATGAAATTTGGGGCCAACTATAAGCTTATAGACTCCAGATTGGGAAGTAATTGAAAAACTTGTTATACATCATTGGAAAGCCCTGGTAAAGCTACATGGAATAGGCCTATTAGTTTGCGGATACCTCGTTTACATATTGAGAAAAGTCGCAAAAACTCGAGGGGATGCCCGAAAAATGGGCCAAAATGACGTCTTTTTGCCCCATAACGTTTCCCACGGTAAAAAATTCAAAAATCGGGCTCCGTCACTATACCTAAATATCGACCATTGCGGTTCGAATGAGCTATCTTGCGTTAAAATCCGCCCAACCGTTATCGAGATCCAGGTGCGACAGACACACAGACACACACAAACAGGACCTCCTCAACCCCCTCCAGAGCCAAAATTGAAAATTCTCGTTCCACTCAAATTCAATTAGCTACTATATATGCTGGAGCTGGATAACTAATATGAATGAAGTTGATATAACAGTGAACTGAACAAATGTTAACGTTATTTTAGTGTTTGATCAAACTCATATTTTAATACAACAAACGTAACAGCTAGAGTAGACTCACGTTTCGATGCTTGTGAAACCTTGAGTCGCATTATATAAGAGCACCAATTGGAATGGTGTGGTCTGAAAAGCCGTTACCACTCTTTTCCTGTAAACATTAAACCCCTTACATGGTCCAATATAAATTCCAAAAAGTAACATATATATATGTTGCATAAATTTGTGGCACATCAAATAAATCCAGGCATCCGATATTGCGTAATGTAACAGCGAAATGTATTTTGATTATGGCCCAAAATAATGATTATTAGGCCACTGATCTCGTAGACGAGCGGCTTCTCTCGTTTATTTTGTCGGTACATTAATTAATTGGATTTCCGTGTATCTATCAAGAAGTACTATTCGTCCATTATTGATTTTATTTGTAGGAGAAAAATTACTTAAAACGGGATATATGTGGTGTTGGTTTCACTGCATGTTATGCTTTATATCATGCCTTTTTTGGTAATGAGTTTGATAGAAACCAACGCTTTTTGTATATATTGCAAACAGTAGTCGTGTTGTCTTGTTTTGTTTCTCTAGCCCAGTCGCAGCAAATCTTCGTCACTAGTGATAGCTAATTTGTTTACGCAACCTTTAAAATCCTGACATTGACCATACCAAATTTGGTAACAGTATCACCTTGGACTGGAAGACTGTAAGTCAAATTATAGGAAGTGTCAAATGACTTCGTCAGTCCGCGTTGAAACAAACAACTGCTCACAGCTTTGTGCTTTATACAAAGTAATGACATAAGACCTTCTATGTTGGATAATTCCATAGCTCGATTACTACATATATAGAAGCCTTTATGTCATCTTCAAAAAATAAAGCCCAGAATTTGCGCATAGTAAGCATCATAAACTATTTTTGCCTTAAAGATTCGAGGACATATCACTTTGCATTGTGTTAATCAGCTAACAAGGCTTAGCAGGTAAGTGTTACTGTTGGATTAAGAGGATTTAACTAAATTTAGCATGCTCCTGATCAAGAAGACACTGTTCTAGTTGATAATCTTAGAAATCTAATTTAACATCAGAAGTATTACGAATAGGGCGACAAAATTCCTTCTTCGTCTCACAATGACTCCTTCTCCAATTTTTGCACAAATCATACCAAAATTTCCACAAAAAACAGAATTCTGACTTCTAGCCTTATCCGAAAAATGCCAAATTTCTGTTTATAGTCATTTCTCTGGCTATTTGTCACCATATGGTATCATGGAATATTTTCCACTTTTCCTGTTTAAATTATCCGACCAAAAAATGAGCTCTGTGAAAACAAGCTATCGAGCTATGTAACAATAAACGAGCTTCTGTTTATAGTCATTTTGATATTCTTCTATTAATAATAATAGCATTTAATAGTGACTATTCTTCATGGTTTGTCATCATCCAATATTTTCCACTTTTCCTATTTAATTTTTCAGAAAAAACAAGTTATCAGGTATTTTAGGAGAAACAAATTATCTATCATGAAACGTAAATTATTACGAAATACGAGGTAAACGACTAAACAATAATATGTGCGTCAGATTTGCTCAGTCTGACTATAGGTATATACGCGGAAAAAGAGCATTTGTGTAAAAAATATTTAAACTTGATCATGAATCCAAATGTATTTCATAAAGTGAACATATGTGACAATTAATTAAACTTTTAGGGACAAATATTGTCCATGTGGAAATTTAATAAAAGCATCGACGATTTGAGTTGAGTGGAACCAACCTAAATGAGTATCTTAAAAAAGTGATAGAATACGAAGGTGCACACTAAACTAAAATACCTCGAAAATGTAAATGTGCTGTGCGAGAACATGACCTAGGTTAAAAAACGATACCAACGAAGGAGCAAATCTTTTACAACTAAAAACCCATTTCAATAAGCTAAGAAATATTCAAAACAGAAGTAGATAATTTAGAATTGGTTGCTTTTATTGCGAACAACTTTGGAATTTGTCTCAAACAAAAAAATATGACAAACAACTACTTAGCGATGAACCTGCAAAGGAAGTTATTTCAGCGTCAGAAAGTGACTTCGAGTTATTCATTTCTATTACAATATCGAGAATTATATAAAGACTTGATTATTGTCACAGCCGTCAGGCTGTGACATTGATTTCACCTTTTGTCAGAGTGTGCATTACAGCTTTGGTTGCACTGCACTGCACGTATCTGTTATAGTCAAAGCCTTTTCAGATCCGACCGCTGGAGTCTGCATGCCAGGCAAAAATGGCATGCAGCAAACGTCTCGGATTTGTTGACTACAATTGAGATGAAAACATTTAGGAATTCCGAGAATTGATGACATCGAAAATTATATTATCAACTTTACCAGGTCTGAATTCGTTCTTGCTATTTCATAGACAGCATATTCGCAAACGCTGAAGTCAAATAATTTGACATGTTTCAAAAACCAAATATTATGCTGAACCGTCGTAAACTTTATATTTAAATAACTATATGTAGTCCAGGCGCATAAATTGTATTGTTAATAGCAATATGACTGCTGTGACATTCTTCTTTTAAGAAGAAAACTTTTTTGTTTTCAAACAAAAGTTGTTGACACATAGTATGTGTTTCCGACAGGGTAGCTTGTTTGAATATGTTTGTAATCTTGATTCAGAGCCTGAGTTGCTTCACCTTATTTAATGATATTTCATTGTTCATCGGACGCATTAAATGTTATTATATTTGGATACAAAATGAGCCTAATATGAACATCGTTGATATTGTGCTCACCACCTCGCCTATGTTCTAAGAATTGCAGGTTTTTTAGCTTTGTCAAGATAAGCAGCTCATAGCATTTTGAATTATGCCATTAAATGTTCACAGCTGGTTGGAGCGATTTTTCGTTTTGGGTGGTTGACTACTTTTTATTTTGCCAGACTTATACAGTGTACGGAAAGAAGTGTGCTAACTTTGGTTAACATATATGCAGCTAGAATTTCTAAAAGCTACAGTTGCATGCACTGACTGCATTCTGACGCAACTATTTTATGCGCAATTGCGTGAAGCTTTATCGTATTTGATTCTAGTTGCAAAGCGTGAATGCACTAATGTGCACTGCGATAAGTAATAGTTGCTGCATATGTAACCTTGCGTTCAAATATTTGCACGCACGACTTTGACCAGTTCAAACGAGTGCTACAGCATGAGTTTAAACGAGTTGTGATGCGTACAAACCTTTGAACGCACGGTTGGTTATTCCACAACTGTACTTGTAATATAGCTAACCGTGCATTAAGACATATGTGTTCACGGATTTACTGCATGTACTATACTACAAATATGTATTAAATACTGCGAGATTGTTGATGTGCTAAACAAATATCGAGTACCTCACAGTGATCGAGCCTCCACTGGTATCATCAAACCCCCTATCACGCGTACTTTGGATACCTATAATCAACAATGTATTGAAAATAGATTTGAATAAAATGACAGCAGTTAGAACATGATATTTGATGGCTTGTTTGATAAACGGAGCCAGTTATGAATGTATACCTGTAGTTTTCCTTGCATTTTGATACAAAAATATGCATTATGCGTTGCAGATACATAGGTCTTCCTCGTGATGAAGACCTAGATATTGAGCGGAAACCAAACGCTGTTCTTCCTGCATGTAAACCACATCAAGTAATAAACTGCATTTATCGAGTTTTGGGCAACACTTACAACGACGACCCGATGTTCGCGTTTCGATGCAAAGAACGATGCGAGTCGAGGTGCAACTATTGGCAGTATCACGCAACAGTTTCGTACGCGCGTTATCCGTCAAACACCCTTGTGAAGTCCTACTTCAATGGAACCGACGATCAGCGAAATACACAGATCGAAAGTATTCACGCACGCGAAATTATCCTTGAACTATTTTACGATAAACTCGAGTATACGTTGATCAAACACTTTCCATCTATGTCTGCTGATCAATTTATAGCCAATATTGGTAAGATTTTCACGTCCAGCATTAAGTAGCCCTTGCAATAACAGTTACACTTTAAATGAACATCCATATGTAAGTTTTTCCACCTATATCTTTCGCGAAGCCGTGAACAATACGGTGCACAGTAGTGTTTGGCAACAGGAGACTTTGAACGGACGGACACCTGTCAAAAGCCTGAACCGACCGATCGCTAATGGACGGCCAGCTGCCAGAAAGCTTCTCTTCCTACGATACGAATTTATTTTTCGTAACTCTCATATCAGCAATTATTCAATGATTAGCTCCATTTGCACATTTAGGATCAACAAGGTATATAATAGAGCGGCTACACTGCCAAAACCATCATATCGCGCTGCAGCCATCCTGCACTGTATCAGTTGGTCATCGACTAGCTTGAAATCAATCATTAATAATAGGCGCATATTCGTTTAATAAATAAATATATTTTTATGTATATGACGATGGTATTAAACGTCTTTTTGCGAGCCGAACCGATTCATGTATAACACAGACAGTCACGGTAACCTTACGTAGAGTTGGACTGAATATCGTTGCATGTAGGTTACTGGCGACTACAACAAAAAGTGCCGTAGTCACGTTTAAGGTACTGTTATACGGCAGCAAGTGTATAGACCTCAGCCGGCCAACTGCACAAAAACGCTAACTAATTTCTCTTGCAGATGTAAATATTTCTAAATTAATGGCGGCCGGCGACAGTCCAAAACTGACCGACTGCTTTCACACCCCTGGACGGCCAAAACTTTTGATAATCTTTGGCATAATCTTCGGTTGTCTCTTCGACAGCCTAGGATGGTTGATGAATAGCTGTCACGGTCAACTGTCTAAATTGGATGTAAAAATTTTTGCTGTTACTTTTCTATACAGGCAAAGAACACTATTACTTTTCCATGATTACAATCTGTTGAACAAACAGTTAGGCAATGAGTACGGTATTATTCGTTGGACAAGCGTTGGAATTAGCTGAGTGGTTCTTAATATTTTGCTTACATTAGATATTATCATCGAAAGTATGTAACAACTTCATAGCGAGAAACGGGTTTAGCAGTCTCTGAGAGTCCGTAGCTAAGCCCTTTGTTCCGCGTCCCTGTATGGTTCTGATTATACAGATACAAATCTTTCGCACAGCGGGACTTTGTAAGCTAAACGCCGCATTTAGGTACAAATATAATTAGCAAAATAACGCTTTTTATTCGTTGATCATCGCAATGTTCAAAGTTTCCCTCCGTGCTAGACGTTTACTTATGTCACGCTTCCAAACATAATTACTAGGTGTTACGCTGTGACCGTTGGGTTGAAAATCGCAGTTTAATTGAAAAATATAACAATAAAATATAAAAAAATAGTTGGAGCTAGCTAAATAATTAAAGTACAATAAGCAATAGTTAATGTTTAAATAGCAGTCCTAAAAGTTGAATTTTGAAAGCTGACCCTAACAAAAAGAACCTATGGTGAGCTTCAAACCACCGTTACTAAACTCCAACTTTGAACAATTTTGTATGCGTAATTACGGTGCTTCTGTTAAATACTTCACACTGACGCAGTAGCGGCGAGTGAGTTAATGTTTGGTGTAACGTAGGGTTTTCACAACGGGTAATATTTGATTACACATTGATTAAATGTTCCACCAAAACTGTACTGCCATAATAACATCAGCCCTTTAAACCCATTACATCAAATGAATCCACTTAATACGAGATTACACTTCGCTAAATGCTTCGTCAAACCTACTACCCTTAACATTGAAGACCACTATAGCGGTCTATATCTAATGAATAAACTTAACATGAGACTACACTTTGCCTTCATGTTCCACCAAAACTATACTAAAATACTAACACGAACATTTTAAACCTATCATAGCGAACTACGTCTAATGAATCTGCTTAATCTGAGATTACATTTTGTGCTACTAAATACGCTGCCAAAACTATACTATTAAATTAACATCGACATTTTAAATCCATTATATCTTTCTACATTTAAAGAGTCCATTTAATACAAGATTAGCTTTGACTATTCCATGAAAACTATATTACCACACTGATATCAACGTTTTGTATCTATAATAGCGTTCTGAATTTTGTATGAATCCACGATTTGATCGCGTGCACTATGTTTGCCAAAAAAAAGTGCGGTTGGCCTATCTTATTACTATATAATTTTTTCTCCGAAAACTAAATTGACTGAACTTCAAATTGAAAATTTTACAATATTAATTTTTTTCAACATTTTATCAAAAGCGTTTTAGGAGTTTTTGGCAAATGTATTTCCTTTTGGACAAAAAATGGTTGCGATATGTTAAGAAAACTTCTCATCATGTGTCTTCTGAATATTGTAGCCAAATATGAGCATCGGAAGCTAGGGAAATTAGAATATTCTGGACATTTTGGAATGTCCGATCGTTGTTACAAATTGCATTGAATTCTACTCTTTTAATTCAATATAAGGATTAATTAATTAAATAAACCAGAATATTCGAGTTCTCTTATCATGATGACCGCTTCGGATATAATACCGTCACTGTATGCACGGCTATCCACAAACAAACCCACTCTATTTATTGTCAGGAAACAAAAGGTTGCGCGGGTTCAACAATAGTAATCACTGCATAGATATATACTGCGATCATCAGCAAAACAATCTCCAAAAATTGACGAGCAATTTTGTACGTACGTACAAATCCACAACATAAAGCACTGTCCACCAAACTAACCAATCAGCAAAATCTCCAAACATGAAAGAATAAAATATTGTTAAAATATCGCAAAGGCGAATATGTGCTCTTTAACGCTCATAATCATGTCGCAGTGTCTCTATATATTTTCTTCTTCGCACAAAATCTTTGTATCGCCTCAATATCCAAGAGCCAAATGGCTATCGACAATAATGGCTGAATAATAGGATCTTGAGATGCTGCTACGCGAGTAAGATAATCAGGACGCCTCCGAGCCGTAATACACATAAGCTAAAGTCCAGGCTCTTTAAGCTGCTAGCGAACAGAAGTAACCTGGTATTACCACCGCAACGTTTAGACCACAATATAAAACAACCTTACGATAACCACGGAAGTATAGCTAGCGAACGTCCAACCAACGAACAAGCAAAAATGGTGCAATAACCAACGAATAATAGGAGCAGCGAAATAATAGACGAACTCTGAGACTGACTAACTGAAGTAAGGCGCAGTAGCAGTGGACTTGCGTACCGGTCAAATGCAATGCCTTTGAAGTTTTACTCCAAGGCTTCAAATTTGTAATTCTAAATATTGGTAATGATGTTATTTCCTTAACCTTTCCCGCATGAATTAATACGCATTTCGTGCAATGTTGAACTATCTTTTGCCACATCAAACCAGTATTATTTAGATTCTAGTCTCGAACCTCAGCCACTACGCTACTAATGAGCTATGCATCGAAGAGGACCTTGCAATGCGACTTAATAACGGTTCACGTAAAAACTATAAACTCGCTTAGTACATCGTTTCAAAATGCACCCGTACACAATTTGACCAGGTCATACAATAAGAGAATTAGGCTAGTGCTCCATGTAAAAAAACTGATAAAATGTAATTAATACACAAACAACTGCTTACGCGAAGGCAAACCAAAATTATCGAAAGAAAATACATAGTAATTGGAAAAATTCAACTTTACATTAAGACAGTATCTAAGTCTTATGTTTGCTTTAAACCTTACCACAAAATGCCACCGGGCACTAGCAAAGATGCTACCGCGAATACCAACGATTGCACATGACTATTTTTAGCTCATGTGACGACATAACATCTACACATAGTAAAGCAAGCTTGCGATTATCATGGTCAAAATAAATACAACACACATATCTCATGCTATAAAGGTAGTATTATTAGCATTAAATACCCAGCTAATGAACATTAGCATAATAAACGCAGTTGCAACTATAAGAACAACGCGTACTTAGAATATGAGCATGAATTTAGGCGCAAACGGCAGAATTTAGTGCTTTTTGTTGGAAGTGCTAATATCATATCGGTAGCATTTTGGAAGATTCAAATGGCTTATTTAGTGAAAACCCTTGTCGCTGATATCCCGAAACAAAGATATATCGCTTGCTTCATTGCAATACAGTGAGCATATACATATTCGAATTAATAGAGTTACAGTTCAGCATGCCTAAACCACCCTTATTTGATATAGTCAACTGTCAGGTTTATATTTATTTGTATTAAATACGATGTATTATATATTATAAAAAGTTCACAATAATAGTAGAGAAACGTATTATAGTTCTGGCCATTCTTACCATGTAAACACGTTGCACATGAGGCGATGCGTTTCGACATTACCCAATCTCCGGTTTTGCAGTTAACGGCCTTTTCTGAAGAATGTTTATGCTATCATAGCAAAAAATCATTCCGATCTCCAGTTTTGGAGGGTATTTTTACATCCCCTCAAAACATGGGAGTAACGATTTCGTAACAATTTCATCATACACAACCCGTTTAGATGATAATGATGTAAACCGTTTACATGCTCTTCCTTAGAATTTATGATAATCTCTTGATATTACATATTCGTCCACAATTGCACGATTGTACCATGCGATATTAAAAAGGAACTTTAATGATCTGTGACATGTTCATGTGGGTTACACTTGTGCTTTGGATTCCTCTTTTGAGATTTAAATATATACTGCTTCATTCCGGTAAGTACCATATTTTGTCAGGTAGAACCAAATCATAAGGATGGGTTCGTAGTGCCATTGTTAAATATTAGTGATAGAAGAAAACAAAACCTTAATTTATGCGGCGTTCACGCTATAATGTCCCCACTATTTGTAGCTTTTGTTCAGCTGTAGTCACTATCCTACCCTGCACACAGTCACATCCATACCGTAATTCAATTTCTAACGGTATGCGACACACCCCTAGCTGCTACATTTTTGTTTACGGTGCCATACATACCCTTTAGCTACCAGTTCTACAGGATTAACAGTAACGACGCAATCTCCAGCTAATGCTGTTTATTAGTCAGTTGTATTTAGTTTTTTTAATCTTTATATTTGTACCAAGATCATATGCATGTTGCCAAGATTATGCCGCACAAACTAAAAAACTACGAAGAAGACCTTGTGTACTTGACACCGTCGAAACGTGACAGTAGCCAGCTAGCTACCTTTGAAAGATTTATAAAAAACATGGGAATGTCTAAGATACCTTTTTGTCGAGAGAGCGCGTGATGTGTGGCGTACATAATTTCCAAATGTTGCGGATATTATAACATGAACACGCATAATGTAAAACTTTCGCCTAGGAAGTTTAAAAATTATTTCTTTGTATTATAGGCGGGCAAATGGGCTTGTGGATGGGCGGATCTATCCTTTCTATTATCCACTTGATAGTATTTCTTTGTTTGTGCTCGCGCGACAAGACACAACGTGGCGCTGACCTCATCAAATATCACTCGAATAAGCGTCAACTGAGTCGTCATTATGTTGGATCAGCCGAAGCGACAGCTGTAAACGATGCATCTATTAGAAAGGCTGGAAATAACAGCACCGTGCCATCAACAACCACCAATAGCTTCAACAATAACAATAATAATATGATGACTTCACGATCTTTGGATTTTAATTTAACACCAGATCGTACCGATGATAGTTGTAGCGGCTTTAATCAGCGGCAATGTCGACTGCGGAATGAAAAAAACAACAGCCGAATATAGGCTGACGATACAACATTATTTTTTGCCAAACCAGTGAAAAAAGAAACATGTGTTTAAAAATTTCGATAGAGCGACGAAGCTATTTATATAAATTTATCATAACCACATTTTGGTTTCTCGGGTTATGTATATTAACAGTTTGTTAAAATTTTGAAATTAATATATGAAAATCTTTTTACGCATTTGTATCTGCTTTAGCTATATAGTCCAGTATGTGTGCGACTAGATATAGTAAGCTGATCTTCGCAGACAGCCATTTTTACTAGGCTGTTATATTTTATTGATTGAATTCGAGTGGAAAGAGAATTTTCAATTTTGGGTCTTGGGGGGGTTCAGGAGGTCCTGTCTGTGTGTGTCTGTGTGTCGCAGTATAATCTCGATAACGGTTGTCGCAATGGCGATTTAGGTGTAGTGACGGAGCCCGATTTTTGAATTTTTTGCCGTGAGAAAAGTTATAGGGCAAAATGACGTCATTTTGGCTCATTTTTGGGGCACCCCTCCAGTTTTTGCGACTTTTCTCAATAAGTACACGAGGTATCCGCAAACTAATAGGCCTATTCCATGTAGCTTTACCAGGGCTTTCCAATGATATATAACAAATTTTTCAATTACTTCCCAATCTGGAATCTATGAGCTTAGAGTTGGCGCCAAATTTCATATTTGGTGAAAAGCGTGAGAAATGCACCTAAATGTGTGTTTTTGTTGCTTTTAGTGTCTTATATGGGGTTTTCTGGGCAAATAAACTCATTCAAAGTGTTAAAGATATTGTTGGGCAAATATTTTTTACACTTCTGGTTCATACTTGGCATAAAAAATGACGTTTTCGAAATTTTTGGTGAGAAGTCGTGGGAAAAGCACCTGAATGTGTGTTTATTGTTGGATTTAGTGTCGGATATGGGATTTTATGGGCCGACAAGCTCATTGCGAGCGTCAAAAATATTGTGTGGCAAAAATATTTTTCACACTTCTGCTTCATACTTGGTATGAAAAATGAGATTTTTCCCAAGTGTCGGTTTGAATTTTTTAACGTTCTTTTCACAGTCAATTTAGGGTTTTGTTGAATTATTAAATTGTTAGTTAACTGTTTTTGTACTCGCTGCATGATGTTTTGTCTACTGCATACGTTGGCTATCAAAAGAGGCGGGCGTAAAACTATGACTCATCCTCACGGTTTATATAATGCTGCACCTGCGTACTGTGTAGGCTTTGTTTATGTGTGCTTTCTACAACAGACTTCGGGGGATTGTTCTCACCACTCGAATTCTGGCTCGCAAGCGAGCTTCACTAGTTTATATCAACAATTCGTGTTATTATTCATAGCAATTATTATTCATAGGATTTCAATGTTACTTATGCCACAAAAATGAACTATTGGTCTGAAAGCGAAACAGAAGTTGCTGGTTTAAATAGCGTTACTAGATGACAGAACTAGGAACATACATTCCTTAGGAAAACGAGTACGTAGATTTAAAAATCAATATTTTTCTATAGGGTGTCCATATATATAACGCCCCTACTTCAATCAAACAGTTGCTGAGATATGACATAATATATTTACAATCCTAATACTTTCAGGATATATAACCTAACATGCTATAAATATACACTTATTACAATATGTTTGATACTGAAATTAACTTGACTGCAATAATACTGTATTTAGTTATCCAAAATAGCCGTGAACTTGTTCCACACAGCCCCCATGTCAGAAAACTAATGCTTTCAATTAATAAAAGGTTTGATTTAGCAGGTTCTGCAGCTCATTTGCAACAAATAGCGAGACCTCCGACGGCATCTGGTGATGTTGCGATAGCTGATATTTCCTATCTTTGGACAACACTCCGACAAAGTTAATTAGCCCTTGTGCAGTTGAAACTGGGATCAATAGTGTCTTCCGAATTGTTAAAAGTCTAGGTCTAAAAAGTTTTAGATCGACGTTAATTCATGTTCTGAATGAGAATGATTATGATCACATCATTGAATTTTGTGATAAATGGCTACTATGTCTCGACGATAATCCGGACTTTAACTGTTTAAGTCACTTCGTCCGACGAAAGCAATTTTTAAACTGAACAGCGTCTTTGACCGGCATAATTGCGTTGATTAGCATGCAGGAAACCCTCATAATACTATCTAACACCATATGAATGCCCCTGGTCTGATTGTATGAATCGGTATGTGGTCTGGTAGATTTTTGGCCTGTTCTGTTTCGATGATACTGTAAATGCGGACAACTATCTAATAATACTTCAAAATGCACTTTATCCTAATATTCCACAGTCACCAAATACTGACAGGCTTCTCTTTATGAAGAATGGCGCGTCTCCTCTTTTTTGCGATGGCTGTGAGCCGTTGGTTGGACGAAACTTTTCCGGACCGTTGGTTGAGGCGCCGAGCCTCTGTAGAATTGTTGCCAGCTGTTTCTACTCTTGTAAACCCTCCTGATTTTTGTCGTTGGAAAGTATTGAACGAGAACGTATACAAACGCAAACCGCAAACCCTGTTGTGTCTGAAAAAGGCTATATCGGAGGAGCTCTTTCTTCTGGATCCTCACATTGTTCGAAAGGTCTGCCGAAGTGTCAGTGGAAAGAATGCATTGAACTTGGAGGCGCCCAGGTTCGCACCTAGGAAATGTGTTATTCATCAGAAATCCAAGTTGTATATGAAAGTACGTGCATGCTAAAACACTTTTAAATATGTTTTTTGAGTGCTGGGACACTTCAATGCTGTGGCGTTATTTATGGGATACCTTGTAAAATAATATCAAAAAGCTTTTGGTTTAGTGTTGATGAAAATTGATCGAATAATATTTGAATGGAAAACCAACGGAAGCTGACGTGTTTTAAACATCATCTCAGGCATAACGACATCAACAAATACCAAAACAGATATTATCGTATTACAGTCTGGTGGAAATATAATCTGTGAACAGCTAAATTTGTTTTATTAATGCAAAAAATGAGTTAGTCTGCGAGGGCATAAAAAGTTTCAATTGTATTGCGCAACTAATGGTCCATTCCAAACTGCGAAGAGCAGCGGTTTCATTTGTTCTTTGTCAGTCAAATATTTAAAGCTAATATTGTGAACTTCGTTTGAGGAAAACATAAATCGTGTAATCGAATTTCGGCTATTAAAAGTCATATTATATACGTCTCGACACCGGAAAAATTGACTAGAATTTGCTATTAATAAAAGCTCATAATATATTTTATATCATAATAATATTATAAAAATTATTGTTACGCGAAATGTGTTCACAATTGAGTAATCGCGAAAGCTTCTTCAAACACCAGTGTGAAAAGATATTAGTAGGCTGGCGCCTACTAAATAGGTGCTCCAAATTACAAACAAAAGATTATACTGAAGAAGTTTTCCCTTTATTGTCTAAAGATTCTGCTAAAGTATTAAGCTGCCTTTTTGTATACCTTTTCAACCAACGAAGTGTCTGTGATATCTTAGGGCACGTTTGAACTGGTAAATGTTTGTCCCGCACTGTTGCGACGGTACCGTCATTAAATGACAGACTGTCAGTGCGAACTTAAAATTAGCATTTTATTACATTATCTAATTTAGGTACTCATATATCAAGTAATCGGATGAATTAACGACGGATAAATTTTTATCATGGTATAAACAATGTCTATTCTTCTAAATTCCGAACATTATGTTAAGAAAAATATTTCGATTATTTTTGAAGATTAGAAAGATTTGATCTTAGGCTGTGAGCTCCCGAAAATATTTATGGTACATATATTGTAAAACTAGGAAAAATGATGAGATTTCAGGAGCAGCGATGTTTGTAAAAATTAAACCCCACGCTGCACCTGCTTCCGCCGGCGCGCACCCTCAGCTGAGCCGACGAAGTGGCACACCTACTATTACAAGTCTTTCCATAGAACCTATTACATAATGTTATACTAGTATACAACGATGTTTATACTATTCCCTAAAGATTCGACCAATCTAGTCGCTGGAACTATGCCCACCCATACGTCTTCGCTACTCACTTATAAAAGAGGTACACAGTGCTTGGTTGTTCTCCAGTAATTCCATGCATATCTCTATATATAATCAATTATGTTATTGTCTATACACCGAACATCTGAAAGCATTCGTATTTGTTGGATAAATATAATAGATAACACTAGTTTATCCAAATTTTATGTTAAGCTTGAAACCGCCATGCTGCCTGTTTCAACTCTAACTTTGGTAGCTTAATCTCAATTTATCTCGATTTATCTGATGCTGCGTGGCTAGTCGTTCAATTTGGTAGCCGCTTGCAAAAATTACACCTAGATTGGATCAAAATTAAAAGCTAAAAGAGAAATAAAGGAAAAGCATAAAAAAACTCTCACAAAAGTGATGCTATTTATTTTGCCGATATGCAGTTAAATTTCGTGTCTGTATAGATATAAAACTAGTCGGGTTGAGTTTGATCATTAATATCATTGAATAAAGGGATTTACATTAGCATATTGCTTTGGATATATATCATACATGATAAAGAAGGGGTTCAGTGGGAGCCTCCTCGAGGGCCTGAACTACCCTTTCCCTGAGAATACTGCCTTATTTCCCCTCCCGGCGTGGCTTTAAGGCGCGCGGAATATTTTACCAAAGATATCCAAAAATAGGGTGAAAATTGGCAAAACTTTGGATCAGGGTAAAAATGAAGGAGGTCGGTCGGGGGATGGGGGGGGTGGGTGGTGGTCAACTTTTTCAACACGTCCCTGGAAGCCCTCTCTCAAAGTGCCTCTTGCAGCTCTGAGATAATCCTACGCCGACTCCGCCAACCCGCCTCCCCGAGACCTCGTAGCATCAACATGTATTATATATATTGTAGCGCTCAGTTTTACGCTGTAACTTTCAGTCTTGCCAAAGTCGACAACGATACTATATTGCCGTTTCTTATTAACAAAAAAGAAACAGGAGCTTGCGCTGAAACAGAGCGTATAAAATCACACTACAAGAACACACAGACCGAGGCATCGTGCTAACATCCGCCAAAAACCTTTGCGCCAGCAAGTGTAAGTTCAATAGTCGATATCACATTCTGTAACACTACTCTATTCATCAATTAAAGCACTTATGAATCATATTTTCAATAATATTTCTGGACGTCGTTTCATTCCTCACCACATAAGGAACAGTACCTTACGAGATGTAGAGCTGATTCCACCATAGATTTACTTTCAGTGTTTGTCATTGACTGTATACCTCACGATTGTGTTTCCGATTTTTATACAGCGATATTGCTGTAAGGCGCGATCGTATTGCCGATTTTGTTTTTGGCGATGCGGTGCTACACGTTGATGAAGTTGATCCTGCCTTTGTCCTCATGATGTGGGTAGTGACGAGGCAGTGGATTCTGTTGATTGCGTCATTGTATTGTTGGGATTCGAAATAAAATTCGTCGTTAGTACTGCAGCTGACAAAACAGTTGCATAGTTGTAAGCCGTGTTCAAACGGCTCGTCGCGATGTCGGTAGCGCTGCAAGTTGTCTGAACAAAAGCTTCTAAACCTGAATTATCTGGGTTGTAGTGAACGTCGATTTAAAGCTACAGTGGTACTACAGCGATGGAAATCTTCAAGTATAATACGTAGCGAGTTCGTATTGGCGAAAGAAGATTTTCAGATTTTATACGAAACCTACAAGGGTTGGCTTTAGTTGTCACGACACCAGAAGCTGAAGTTTCGCTCATGAATGCAGAAGACAGATCGAGGTTTAAACATACCTAATGCCATGAGACAAAAAATAGATGAAACCCAAAGGGCATTAAAATTAGTGAATCAAGAATAGAAATACAAGTACAAATTAAAACGTGAATAAAATATTAAATTAACATAAATATTAATACTTTCGTGTAAGTACGTTTCCGCTATGTCTAGGGTGATATTAAAATGATCGAAGAAGAATGATTTATAAAAAATGAGTCTTTTATAAATAACTGTACATAAGGTTTAACGTTGCCTAGAATAAGTAAACGTAATCTTCTTTAGCGGTAATTCTTATTAGCAATGTTTCTAATAACCGTTTAACAATGTTTTCAAAATGAGGTTATAAGGCAACAGGTTCCGTCTGTGTCAAATTTATAGGCAAACGAGGTAAGTATACTTAAGAATGTGAAGGAAAAATTTCTGTTTTTATAGCTGTTACTGTGCAAAGACTATTAGTTTTAGGCGACGTTTTCTGTTGTTCCTAGTAACTGTATTTCATCATTCCGGAAATCGACGGTAACCTTTCAAAGTCAACACTAAGTATGCAGTCAGCAGTTGTCACTAGCAACTGTGACCACATACACAAATGTTTAAGTATCTTTTTAAATGTATGAGTATAGTTGTTTTATAAAACCTTAGTTCTATTCAAGCTAGAAATTTGCTGGAATGACTAGTTATTATCGACCGTTTTAATTTATCAAACATACAGTAGGAAATAATAATATGACTGGATCAGTATCTCATAGTGCCACCAAATGGGAATACACAAAATAAGAAAGTGTTGGCTTGTAATTCTCGAACTGGCTTTGGAGCTAAGTATCCATTTCTATTTCTTCATCAGACGTATAATTTTAAGTATTTCATAGCCAGCGATCCATTGCCAACGCTTTCAAAACTCTGACCGAAACACAGAAACGGTACAGTCAGATTCAACGAGAAGCTCTCGCAATCGTTTTTGGTCTGCGTAAGTTCCATCATTTCCTCTACGATTTTTGCTGGTTACTGCCCACAAGCCGCTAGTTTCGATCTTCAACCCGTCTGAGGCGACACCAGCGATGACTGCAAACCGCCTGGCTCGATGGTCGCTGCTTTTCAGCCAATGCAACTACAGCATCGAGTATCGTAACACAAGGGATCATGGCAACGCGGACGTGCTAAGTCGCCTCCCGTGTGGTCCCGACCGCCGTTTCGATGGAGACATAGGGGACGCCGATTCGGTATTGTAGGCTAAATCCGAGCAATCAGCTTGCAGGGCCGTTGCGCTGATCCAAGCTCGATGGCAAAGGAGTCGCAGAAGGAACTGGTAGTATCTTAGCTCATGCGTTATGTCCAAGAAGGTTGGCCACGAAACAAACCTTACGTGCCATGTCAATATCCTGAATCTGTAGCCGACTATCGCAAAATTGCCTAGTCGCTCTCCGTGGGCCATGGGTACTTGCTAAACAGGTCTCTAGTGGTCATTCCGGCCGTGCTCCGCCGATCGGTAATCAGTCTTCTGCACACAGGACATTTTGGGATCCTACGCATGGAATAGCAAGCACATCCGTCGTATTGGCCTAGGATCGACGACGGTATCGCTGACATTTGCCGCTTTTGTGACGGTTACGCCGCTCATCAAAATGCCGCGTCATGTCCGCCGGTGCGACCATGGCTGATGCCCGAGAAGGCGTGAAGTCATTTGCACATTGATCATGCGATAAACTTCATGGGTACAAATTGGCTGGTCGTCGTCGATGGATATTCAAAATACCTTTGCATTCATCCCACATCGTCGGTGTCAGCAACGACCACTATAGGGCTCCTAGATGAGGATTTCGCCCATTTCGGATACTTGTATGCCCTGGTGACAGACAACGCACCCGCGTTCCGCTCAGAGGAGTTTCAGTCCTGGTGTCGCCAGCGGGGCATCACACACCTCACTGGCGCTCCGTACTATCCTGCGACGAATGGAGCTGCCGAGCGGATGGTACAATCGTTCAAGCAAGGCCATAAAGAAGTCTAACCTGCCCGTGCAAGAAGCCCTGCATGATTTTCTCATTCAGTACCAGCGAACTCCGCTCGAGATGGGTCAGTCGCCAAGCGAAATACTAAATTGCCGACCGATCCGGACTCGGATTGACCTTTGCTACCATCTCCGCCGCATATCGCTCAGGGCCGACAATCTAAAGAAGCCGCGAAGCCTCAGTTCGAACCTTCTAAGACGGTAGTTCGAAAGTTTCAAAGCTATATGGTCGTTTCCTCGTGTTACGCTCTATATTGCGGTCCCCGACGTGACCGTCAACCGCCATGGGTTCCTGCAGTCGTCACCAAGATGTTCGGTTCTCGCTCGGTATACGTCAAAGTTCTACCTTGAGGACAGCTCCGACGTCGCTATTTTCACCAGTTGCAGCCTAGGTGGATTTCATACGAAGACGACGAACCCGCCGAAGTAAGCAGTTCCAATGATACCAACGTACCTGCTGCTACCATCGAAACTGAGCAACCGTGCTCCGAGTATGGTCCAGCGAATCCGCGGCGATCAACTCGATCTCGCAAGCTTCCAAATCGATGGAACTATCCAACGTTTTGACGGGCTCAAAACTGATCGGGAGGTGTCAAGAACAGATGTCTTCGATTAGCTATCCAATTGCATATGACAACTAGCCAATTGCATATGACAATAATGATACAAGGCAAAATCGGATTTGCCAAACTGGTATTGCAGGCTCCAGATCAAAGTAGCTAACGACATTTGCATACGATAATTGGTTATAAAAGAAGATTGATTGTTGGATAGGATGCAGTTATGATTGACGCCCGCTACTGTTAGATATGTTCTTGCGGATAACTCTTAATTAAAAAGTTTGTTTTCTTGGCTGCCAACCGCCAAACGTAGCAGGATTAAATTGAAGTCTCATGTTTGCTTGCTAGCACTGTTCACATGTGACAGATCTTAATTTTCGATAAATTATGATACCATCTTACCCACGAAATTCTGTATTAGGGCAAATTGTATGAATAAACAGTATGTGGTTATGTGCCGGTTTTTGTATCGGAACAGATTTCCTTACAAACGCTTTTAAGTCGTGTTGTTCCATATTCCGTAGTGTCGGCCGTACACAATGTAAAATTTTGTATGAAGCTACTACATCGCAGGGACACCTTCAATGCATAAATGACCGATGTTGCAACAATGAGTAATGGGAACTCTTAGTATTTTGGGGAGTTCGAAAACAAATTTTTTGGGCAGAGGGGTATTCCAATCCCCCAAATACTCCAGTGCTCTGGTGCAACTTAAGAAACACAAGGTAGTGTATTGACTCAGCTGGTTGTGTAGCGTGCCTTTGGCCATACATGCTCAAGGTCCAAAGTCCAAAGGGGTAGCCAGCTCTTCGGGAGGTAGGTCTTCCGCCTCCCAGTGGCAGTCAGCGGACCGCCGAGGATATGGGAGGTCGTAGGGGTAGGGGAAGTCGTTCGGAGGAGAGGTCGTTGGCGTGTGTGTGTTCGGCACCTGCGGCGCCGCCAGGGGGTTGGATGGTTGTCCGGGGAGGGGCGCGAGGCCCGGGCGAGGAAGTGGTGCCCGAATCTGACAGGGTAACTCCCCTACCACCTCTTCATGAGCACGTATTGTCTTTGGCTGTGTGTTATTCGCTTGCACTGTGAGTAGACCTAAGGATCCAAGCAATCGTGTCGTAATAGCACAGTGATTAGCGAGCCCAACTTCAGTGCAAACGCCTCATGTTCGATTCATCGCATCGGCGACAGTTTCCTTAACGATGATGGACATGTAACCTAATTCGTGAAATAAGAAGTTAATATTTAGCTGTTCTCGAACCATTATATGACTACAGTTCGCAAAGTATTGATATAAATACCAAAGAAAGTTAATAAAATTAGTAAATAATTTGGTAATCGATCCAGAAGCTATAACCATTCTATCCTTAATAAAAATCACACAATATTCTCCTACAACTCTTCATGTTTTGTCACGAACTTTTATGCACCTTTACTTGTCAAAAAATTGACATTACAGTACAGTATTAAGAAGCAAAATATATGGTTTGTAAACTGTAGATTGATTCCAACCCATATTCGCAACGATAACAGTTGAGCCAGTCAAGCGTTGGTCAGTTTGATACCGAACGATACTATATACACTAATTTGCCAACAAATATTAAATCGCACATCTCAGTTCAGTAACGATATTGAACTTTGCTAGTTAATAATTTTAATTGAGTTAGCATTGCAGTTACAATATAATCGGTTGTAAAACACCGTTTGCTTGGCAGCAACAGATAACGAATGCATATCATCAAAAAATACTGGGTCAGATGGTATGTGGTACTATACATATAGTGGATTTATCAATAACCGTCGAAAACAACAATGTATGCCCAAGAAGCACGTTTTAATTAAACATGATGCTAAAGGTTAATATATTGAGGTAACTTATTGCTTTATGTTTGTTCGCGGCAGTTCTAGAATAAAAATCATTAAAGTAGGCATATTCTATTATTTATCGAGCACTGTTTAACTCTTTTTTGCAACACCGTTTTCGAAAATCATTAAACTAGGCATATTCTGTTTTTCTCGAATGCAGTTTAATTCAGTATGCAACACTGTTTTCGAAAATAATTAAGGTAAGCATATTCTGTTATTTCTCGAGCACTGCTTAATTCATTTTTGAACACCGGTTTGAAAAATCATTAAAGTATGCATATTCTGCTGTTTCTATGTTACTGGTTAATGCAGTTAGCAACACCGTTTTCGAAAATCATTAAGGTAAGCATATTCTGTTATTTCTCGAGCACTGCTTAATTCATTTTTGAACACCGGTTTGAAAAATCATTAAAGTATGCGTGTTCTGCTATTTCTGTGTTACTGGTTATTGCAGTTTGCAACACCGTTTTCGAAAATCATTAAACTAGGCATATTCTGTTTTTTCTCGAATGCAGTTTAATTCAGGTTGCAACACTGTTTTTTAAATCATTAAGGTAAGCATATTCTGTTATTTGTCGAGCACTACTTAATTCATTTTTGTAACACCGGTTTCGAAAATCATTAAAATAGGCATATTCTGCTATTTTTCGAATACTTTTAATTGGTTTTTTCAGCATCGTTTTCCAAAGCCATTATATACGAGGCATATTCTGTTTTTTTCTGGAGTACTGTTTATTTCATTTTTGTAACACCATTATCGAAAATCATTACAGTAGCCTTATTCTGTTAGTTCTCGAGTATTGTTTAGTTCCTTTATGCAACATCCTTTTCAGCCTTTATTTTTTATTTGTGATTTGCTGCGCTTGGATAAAACTTTAGGTAACAACCCAAATATTTACATTTTATATTTAAATGTTGCAAAAGATTTCGATACTACTTTCCGCTCCTAATGCCCAACATTCGATAATAGGCCCAACTTCGAATTGTCAACGTTTGCTACTAGTCATGAGCCGTTATACTCAACATCTGAAACGATTTACCCGATCGCAATTTTCCGCTATCCATCCTGTGTAACCAGGGGTAATTGTCGAAGTTTGATACTGTTTCCTTCTCCTCATTAGCAACATTGGATACAATTTATACTTTTTAGAATTATCAGCACTGTATGCCATTTCATAAGTAGTGTCGATTACCAGCACTCAATGCTATTACCCACTCCTATCATTGCATGATGTTCCTCCTCCGTGAACCCCAGCCTCTTTTTCAGTCAATGGCCCTCCTAGTTATCAGGATTCAATATTGTTAAGTTCACTCACTCCTAATCCTCAACATTCGTCCTATTTTTATCCTCATAATTTGCAGTATTCGATATGAGTTCTCCTCCACTAATTCTAACATTAAGGTACTATTTACCATTTGATATCAAGAATAGAAAATACAGGACCAACTATAATATGGGTGGTACTTTAAAGTATATAGGTTGGTTTATATTTCGTGATATATACGACATCAAGTAATTTATTCAACAGGCATTAACTATGAAAAAATATGCTGTACATAGTAAGAGGATTTGTTCAGTTCCTCTCCTAATTTATATTAGCTTATCACTTAGTTATACAGCTATATTTCTAACTTCAGTCATAACCGGATGACATTAATATGTGTGTCATTTGAAGCTTGCACGTCATTTTTCTTGCTTCAGCAATCCGTTGGCAAATGTCCTCTGTACTTTGCTGACGAAAAATGCTTTGTTTCTGGTTGTTTTAGTAGTTCTAAATCAGTAATATTTGTCAAGATTTTATAGGCAATAAAGAACTTCACTTCCAATATATTGGCAAAGACTTTGGACCATATCGTTTTGAATGAATATTACTTAGTGCTAATTTTATAGAAATATCTGCTGTTGTAATACTTAGATTTATGGCTTTTGAAGAACTATAGCTTTTGCCAAAATCCGCACGGTAAACTGTACGTGACTAGCACGGGATCTACTTCTACAATTTCCTTGCTACACATTCAGGCGGTAGCACACGGGGGGAGGGGCGCCATCCGCTCTGCGCTTCGCGAAAACTAGGCCATCGTAATTTTCCCGTAGTGGTCCTCCAATTTTGAGTAGAGTACTGAGCCCCAGTATACATTAACTAATCGATGTTTATGAAATCCTGACCCGATGTATTCGTTGCTGCTATACAGTGAAGGTTGGGCTGACAGGTGCAGCATTTGGTCATAACTGCTATTTGGAATGTATTTACATATTTAAAACAGGACAGATTTGCTTAGAAATGGGCTATTTTGTGCAATCTCCAAAATCATAATTGTATGGATACAGATTAATTCATGTTGCTTGGAATTGCCTTGTTTTGTTAAGGTTCCATTTTGTAGCATGCTGTCCCGCAAAGAGATAAATTGATAACACGTAGTTATTTGTTATAAAAACTGATTAGATTATGACAGAGTAAATTAAAATATACAAAACAAATATTCTGAGGTGAAACAATAGTAAAAATAAACAAACATAGCTCTTTGTCATAAAAACTACTTAAATTATATCAGCCATGGACTTGAATTTAGGTATTTCGGGGTGAAACTCTGACGTCTTACCGTCGGATGGTTAGAATATTCAGCTAAAAATTTGATCAAAATATGGGCAAACTTTGAGCAAACTACGATCAAAATTATAATGTAATCTGTAGCAAAATGTGACAAAACAGGAAGACTAAAGATTTCACTACACATTCATTCAATATAATTTTTGTTTCAAATTCTTGAAATATTTGTTCTTCAAAGGTCTGAATAGTATTCACACGTTAAAATATTTAATAGCGGAAAAGGCTTTCAAATTAATGAAAAAAAACTATTTTCAAAGCTTAAGTTCAAATTTTAGCTTTAACTTTGACCTGTGAATGCTGCCACACGTGTCGGTTGTTGAGTGGGTTTTTGCGTATCGTTAGACTTGATAATTTTACTTTTATAGCAGGGGTTATCATGACCACAGGTTGTTATCAGTTTTAGATGTGATCGTATGAATCAGACTAATTACCTTTCGTTTGATTGGTGCTTTACAATGATATCGAATTTTGAAGCTTTTGTATATGGCTCAAGTATGACTATGAATCTTGCAGAACAAATCACAAACTATCCAGGATTTTGCCCCATGTGTCTTTTAAGCTGAGGTGTTTATTACTTTGATGTATTCACAGCAGAACAAATTCGTCTTAATGACGGCCTTTTCTTGATTGGGTCAAAGCTCGGATATATCACAGCAGGAATGGTTAAAAATGCAGCGATCCAGGATATATTATACAATACAATTAGTATACTTAATTATACATATGGTGGTACGAAAATGCACAATGTAGATATAGAACGCCCTTGAAAGTTCAATGACAAAATAGTAATGATAGCTAACAGATACTGCGTTGGATGGGCTTGGATAACTGGAAAACCGAATATAGAGCAGCCAGAGAACAAGGAATTGGCTATGACACGGCTTCGATATCTTACGAGGCGCTTGCAGAAACAGGCCGAAGTGATGACCGAATATAACATACCTATCCAACAGCGGCTTCACTTAACTGTTGATGAAAAGGTTGATAAAAACAAAACACAACCTGACAGTGTAAGGTCACCGATTCGCTATAAGCCTCATCACTGCGCAGTGAAACCGGACGGAGCTACCACTAAGTTGCGAATAGTTCAACATGCTTCACCTAAAGCCCATAACTCGTTTAATAGCTTAAACAAGTGTTTACTTAAAAGCTCAGCATATCTTGATGATTTATGCTCATATTTCATACACATCACTATGCCACTGTAGTTGATATTGAAAAGCTGTTTCTTCAAATAGGTTTATTACCGAGGTCGCAACGTAAACCATTTCTGTTGGCTTAAAGACCATACACGTGCAGCATTTCTTGATAATATTATTGAGCTCAGATTCGCTAGAGTTTTGTTTGGAATTGTATGAAGCCCATTCTTCTTTTCTGCGACTATCAACCATCATCTTTTGAAGCAAATTTTAAAAATAGGACACCAAATAGCAAACGACATTTACGTCGATAACGTATTTTGCGGCATTAACTATTCAGAAGAAGCGGTTCGTGTTTTATAAAACAGCCAAAAATGCTTCATTGACATATCTATGAACTTACATGAATGATGTTGGAACTGCGAAAATTTGACGATTTTTTACCACGGGAAAATCAATGCAGACATAGGCTAATTAAAGTGCTTGGAATATTGTGGAACTCTGAAAGCGACACGCGGAGATCTGTAGATCCTCATCTGACAACTTTTGTACCCTATGCTAAAAGACAACTAGTGCAAGGAGCACCTAGAAACTACGATCTATATGGGGTTTCCGCACCCGTTATGATACGTGCAAAGACGTAAATGCAGGCCGCCTCATAGACTCTTGGTTTACGATGGGAAAATTAGCTGCCAGAAGATCTTTGTAAGAAGTGGAATAATATTTCGCAAGATATAGACAAGTGACGATACCTGGATTTATATCAATGATAGACGATCAATTGTTGCTTGACTGTTTTTGGGACGCTTCGTCAAAGGCTTATGCAGCAGTTGTTTATATTCAAACAAAAAAGAAAATGTGCCCAATTAATATTGTGCAAAACAAGACTGGATCTTCTCAAAGCGATCACTGTTCCAAAGCTAGAGCTTTTAGATGTCACAAGAGTAACAGCCTTGATGTCATTTGTATAAACACATTTGTTAAAGAAATAAGGACTGACTCAAAATGCGTTTTGCAATCGACAAGGTTATTAACAAATTCCGTATCTCATATAATTATATAAATAAAATAGCTGTTGTTTTCGATATATACCGACTGCAACAAATCCAGTAGATATTTCAGCCAGAGGAATTGATTTTCAGTCATTAACGCGATTTTACTTGTGGTGGCACGGTCCATTTTTCTTGAAAAAAGAATAATCTAAATAACCTGTCACAGATAATGGTAAACATTTAGAAAAAGATATAACAATGATACAAAACACCTCTACGGATACTGAAAATAAATTTCAAGTAATTCATTACAGCAGATATTCGAATCTTACACTATAATTCCAGTATTTGGCTGGATTTAGAGATTTTTTTAACAATCTAACGTCACGTAGAGATAAAAGTGTGAATATAGTATAACAGTCATACTTCACTGCCGTTGAACGAATTAGTCTTAAGCAAGTATCAACTCTAGACATATAGTTATCAATTAATTATAGCCAGTTAAAACAGTTTTGCAAGAAATTATGAACATTCAAAGATGAAGCTCTACTATGGCGATGTGACTGACGATCATTACATTCAGAGCTAAGATAGGATGCTAAATTTCGGGTTTTATTACCGATAAAACGCAGCTTTGCAAGGCTATTAACTGAACTTTTTCATCGAAAATACAACATGCTGTGGAATGCACACATTATCAGATATTCTCATATCTTATCTGACAATCACAAGCGCAATATGTTATCTGACGATGTCATATTTGTCGCATTTGGGAAGGCGGTTGCTATACGACGCCTCCTTTCCAAATATTCCACTGTATCGACTGAGTGAAACTGTTCTTTTTGCTCACGTTGGTATTGATTATTTTGGCCCTTTATTAGTAACAAACGATAAAGACAACGAGCAAACAGTATGGATTTATTTATATTTATGTACATCTGTAAGACCTATACATTTGGAGGTCGTTTTAGACTTACGTGCCGAACAATTTTTACTGTGCTTTCGCCGATTTGTAGCACAACATGGTTAACCCAGAGAAGTTATTTCAGACAATGGAAAGTGCTTTACACTCTCAAATAATGTTCTAAAATGCACGCGGAGTAACATGGCAAACGAGAATACACTGAATAAATAGAACTCTGTATAAAAAATTATAAGGACTTTTATTGCCCATGGAATGGAAAGGCGGAATCTACGAACAATTGAAAAGCATTGTAAAACGAGTATTTAGAAAGGTATTAAAAAGACAATGAATTATCCTGGTTGTTTTACAAACAGTTATTGCCGAAACAACTGCAATATTAAGTCGTAGACCACTAGTTGTATATAATGATAAGTACGAAGCTTTAAAACCAGCTCATACGAATGATAAACGACAAAAGACTGACATATTATATAGTGCAAACACAAACAGTGATTTCCAATTTGAAAATATAACAATATCAACAAACCGGTTAGTGAAGATTTGGCAAAATCAAAATTAGTTGCTTGAAGAATTTTGTAATATTTGGCGAAACTATTATTTGCCTTCGCTACCGAAATCTCGCAACAATTTTCATAGTAACTGATAATGTACAGCATCGTTGCTTTCACTAGGTTCAGTTGTAGCTTTAAATAATCAGTATAAATATTTCGCACGATCGGCTAATTACAGCTGTGTGCCTGAAGTTATCAAATGGTGAGCACCTGGTTCGACTATCGCAATATTTATATCCAATTGAATGTAACCATACTCAACGTGAAAGCAAGTGTCAAGCGAGTAGGGTACTCACAGTAAAATGCAACTAATGAAATTCAAAGTAATTCAGTTATTAGTTACGTAAACTATTGCACTTTTCGACGTTTGGCATGACCTGCTGCAAAGCGAGCAGAAACAGCTATTAAACAATAAATACTATCTGTATTGGGCGAAAATGATGTCTAATTTAATATAACAGCAGACACAAACGTAAAAATTTATACAATTTGCTTCAGGTTTAAAAATTGCCAAAATAATTATTAATAGCAAAGACGTTTTGTCGCCATTATTTTCCTGATTAAAGTTTGTGATTGCAGGCAGAAATGTATCATCTATCGAAATGGCTTATGGATCTGCAGTTTTATACTAGACAACAAAAGTTCTGTGGTCGACATTATTACAACAAACAAGTCGTTTAAAATGCAACTTTACGTATAGAAAGCAGGATCCAAACCATTAAATTTCTAATCATCCATACTGGGTGTTCGGGCTTGACTATGTCTATTACAATATACTGTCACATGTTTGAAATATAAAATATAATCCAATTATAAGCAGTTTGCATGAACTTCGATGCCAATATCATTTAGAAGAGATTCTCTTTATGTTAACATCTCGTCGCTAAGATTTCGTATGTGGTCTATGATATCGGTCTGATAAATTACATCGGTATAACGAACACGGATTTCATTTCTATGGTCATATACTATCCAAACTGTACAAACAATGGCTTATGGATCAATCGATTTGCAACGTTACATTCAATTGCCTATGAAAAAAAGAAAAATTGTTTGGGAATCGAGTACAAACGAACGATATTAATTAATTATTAATATTAATATTAATTATAAATTTTATTATAGTGGATGCAAATGTGTTAAACTAATCTATAATACAACAGTGGACACATTATCTTTCGTGAAATATAATTTAGCTAACAAGTGCATCAACGTTCACGATTATGAAATAATGTTTGTGGAGTAAATTTATGCGGGACCAACAACCGATATAGGTAGTATTCATCTTGGATAGCATTACAAAATTTTTAACTCCGTTTATATATCACGATTTTCCTGATTACATTATTCTTAATTCTTGATTTTAGAATCCCAATGTCAAATATGACACAGAACATGGCAACTGGGTTGAAGAACAAACAGAAAATATCGATAATACTAAGGTGTCTAATTAGTCAAATCAGCAAAATAAACCGTTTGTCCATCGACAAAGGGTTGTTAAAAAATTTTTTACTAAAGATAATTTCCATATTAACCAAATGGGATTTCGACATCTGCGGTTTCGCTAGACGGATTTATAATAAAGTATAATGACATTATCTCATAGTTTGTCTGAAAAAACATATATGTAAATTGATCAATTTGGTTCGCTGGGAGTATAAGACAATATAATAGACAACCTTGAAGGGTAAAAAATGATATAAGAAATTCTTGCTGAAGAATTGATTTTAGACTTCATATTCTGGTATGTTTTCAGGAGTTTTACTGGAGGATAAAACAAGTTTACGCATTGAGTTACTACATAGTGATTATGATTTCGTTTATTAAAATAGGCTATAACAGCAAACTGGCAACATTAATTTTGTAATCGACTGTATTCCTAGTACCAAGCAATTGTACATAAAACAATCAAACAGAATGCTCCAAAAGTTTACTGTATATGCTATCTACTCATGGCCAAATCTTTGGGAGGCTCCGATTAGTTTTATGAATATGTTGCTTTCAGATAACTGAGGTTTCAGTTTCTCTATATAGAGGGCAAGCCATGCCCACAGGCATGACTTATAACAGCTAAGGTTCTAGTAGTATAGCTGGTAGTTCCTCAACTGAGATTGATAACTTTACATTTCTAAGCTGCACGATAATAAATGCGACAGTGATATAATAGCACAGCAATATTTCCAATTGGCCTCAATAATGATAAATATTCAGCCAACAAAATATAACTGGCTTTTGCAAGCACGGCTGGAGATATGTAAAAGCATGTCATTATTGATGATTGAAATATTATATATTGTCATTACAAAAGCTTCTTGGCAAAAACTTTATAGCGAAAGTCCAGTTATTTTTGTATATTACACACATAGAGCTATATATTCCCATATATACATATATATATCAAGACCAATGGTTCAAGGCGCCCTATCCAGAGTACCCATTTCACATCTGTGCGCCGTGGCATTCCTCGAGGATAAACCCCAACATGGGACAGGAATACTTGCTCCAGCTAAAATCGGAGTCATTGGTTACAAGGCACTGGTTGGGATTAGGCCCTAACACGCCAGCTTCGTACAAAATGCCAGGAATGACGTGTGAGAAGCAGGAATACGAAAGGCCAAACGATGGGGCCTCAAAACTTGTTACTGAAATAGTGGGTGATAAACCACTATAAAAAGTCAACCAATGTGGCTTTTGAATTGCTCGTAGAACACCCGGAAACCTGGAAAATGGATATCTGCTGCGAAACAGTGCTACCGCGCGCTGGCTAGACGACGTGCGCCGTTCAAATGCCAGGGCGTGCAGAGTGGCCTAACGGCACAACGACTACCTACCTTAAGCTAGCAAAGCGAACGATTTCAATAGCAGCATGGAACAGTAGAACGTTGTTGCACGAAAGGATATACAAAATTGATATGCCATTCATTAGATCAACGAAATATTGAGACAACGGCACTCTGTGAGACTCGACTGCCAAATTCTGTCACAATGGACATCGTCCCCGAAACTGCGAAGTACAAGTTGCCGTTCTCTGGACAAGAAAAATCCGAGAACTTTAGGAAAGGAATCGCTGTAGATGATACACCGTTCGATCAGATGACTGAATGGTACCCGATAAACTCGAGATTAACCGCGGCATCCTCTCGCGCCAAGCCTACTAACATCACAAACCGGGTGGCGTATTCCCCTACTGACTGCGACAGCGACGAAGAAAACACATTTTCTACGAACTTATTAGTCATTTCATGCGCATGAGTAGAAAAGACGAGGTAATTGTTGTATGCGGCAATCTCAACGCACAGCTTGGGCACCGGTTCCGTTGCGACGATACCGTTGTTGGTAAATTCCCTCTCTGCAGACACACAAACAGCAGCACCCATCTTAAACCTGCAGCGCAGTATATGGACCTGACCTTTGTCAACACGAAATTTAACCATAAACAGCGACACCATCAAATGTGGAGTTCGCCAAGCGGTGAATTATTTCAGATAGATCACATTTTGAACAACAGACAGTTGTTATCTTTATTAACAGAATGTCGCACATTTTGGATCAACTCACTACCCAATTACCATGGCATGATAGTCGCTAGGCTTAGGCGAAAATTGTGCAGCTCACACTTCAAGCGTCCTAAGAACCACCCGGACGTCGCTGTGCTGCACTCACCAAATATTTAGGAGCACCTAAGTGTAGCGCTCATGAACCGCTTTGCAGCCTTAGCCGAATCTTAATCCGGTAGAGAGAGCTGGAATTCACTGAAGGACGCAATATACGCTGCCATGGAGAAAGTGCTTCCCGGAAGCAAGGACCAAACATGGTACATTGGGTTAGCATTCAATTAAGACTGCAGCCGATGAACTGTCTTGCCCATGGTCAACGCTAAGCTAGAACCCAGCGCTCTATCTTGCAAAATGTTTCGCAGATTGCATTAGTGAAGACAAGCATCAGCATCTTAATGATATTGCATCAGAACTATCACAAGCAGCCATGGCTGACGATGTGAAGAAAGTATTTCGGTTGACGAAGAAATCGTCGAAGCCGCTGCAAAGGGTCAATAAAGTAGTGCTGACCTGAACGGATGGACGCTGGCCACAGAGGACCCTTGGAGACAGCATTTCGTCACTCTGCTAATCCGAAAAGCACCAGAGATCCCCGCCCAGGAGGACGACCTGTTATTCACGGGCTACTGATGCTGTTTTTTATCAGCGACGCCCCGTTAGAACAAGAAGTCACTCAATCCGTCAGTCAGATCTCTTTGCAACGGTTGAGCTGCCGAAAGAGTCAGTATGCCTCCAACATGCTATAAAGCTGGGCAATACTGCGTTCACGACGCACCTACACTTTCTCAAGCGTGACGAAGTTATACCTCAAGAATGAAGAGTTGCACTCGTAATCCCTTTTCATAAAAAAGGGGATAAATCTATCTGCGAAAATAATAGGGTATTTTCCTGCTAAACATAGCTTTGAAATATATGGAAGCTGTCATGGTCAATCCACTCAACCAATTGGGTGAGCAATTTACGTGAGATGAAAACCGTGGGCCTAAATCCCGGGTCAGCACAAGTGATCATAATATGCTCAACCTCCGCCTTGTATTTCAAGCGCGCCATGAGTTACGGCAGCGGTAGCATTTGTTGACTTCAAAGTAGCGTGCGTTTGACTCAGTCGTCAGAGCATCGTTGCACAAGATAATGGACGCCGCCGGCGAGCCCGAAAAGCAGGTGCGAATGGGCAGGGTACTCATCGTACCATCGTACTCTGTAGTCCGTGCACACAAGCAAATTCTGTCCGTCTGAGGTCAATTGTGGAGTAAGGCAATGGTGCATATTGCCCTCAACGCTATTCAACTTCGCCGTTGCCAGGGTCATGCAAGACGCACTAATTGATATGGGGGACTGGTCGTCAAAAAAGGGAACGGTTCACAGACGCAGTTTACGCCGACGATATCGCAGTACCAGCCTAATCCAGTACCAGACTACAATCTGTGCTGTATAGCATCAGCTAACAACGAATAGACCTCTGAATAAGCTACGCAAAACGAAGATCATGTGTTGCTGCACACCCACAGTACAAACGGTATACCTCAGAAACAATGCAATCGAGATCGTGCACAACACTTACTTTGTCTTGTTTTTGTCATACAGTGCATTGAACTGCACAGATTATTGGCTGTCATGAATATTTTTTGCAAGCTCGACCACTGGAGTCAGCATATCTAACGAAAGTGGTATGCAGCAAACTTCTTGGATTTGTCTGATGACAAAGGTTCTGCTTAACTGATCCCGTCGAATGGTGTATTACAAAATTTACTAGTTTTATGAGCTTTATAACATATATTCAAAATAAGTGTTTCTTTTCCCTGCGCACGCAAAATACGTTAAACAATGCGCAATTATGTAAACATATTTCGCTATTTTTATGCCTGGATTGTGGGCTTTGCATATAAACACGCATCGTATAATTGGTCATTAGTAAAATCACCGTAAAAACACTGCAAATTTTTTTAGAAAATGTTTGCGTACAAGATTTTACATGCGCAAAATCTTAATAAATTCTAGAACAGTGTAAATGTGATTAACAAACGGTAATTTATAGCTTGAGTACCGAAATGTATACAAACGCGAAACCAGTAATATTATTCTCAATCGCAGATATTGTTGTGATGTCGTTCGAAAGTGCTATTAAGCATAGGCGCACGTGGAGACTTCTGTCATGTTCTTTCCGATGTAAAGACTTTTCGTTCTTTCCGATGTAAATATGTTTCCGATCCCCACAGACTTGTATGTAATGATTCATTGATAATATGCAAATAGTATGGTTTGCAATGTGTTCGATTCGGCCGTTTGGTTCTGCAGGAAAAATTCAGGTTGAGCATTTCGCCTGGACCTTTTATTGCACTTAGAAAGTGGCCACTGACGTGTGCACTAGTGCAGTATACAATTTTGAAAGACAAAACTACCGAATCTGAAGATACTGGTTGTATATGTATGTTGTTATTTCTATCGTCTTGACACGTTCGCTAAAGATTAATCCGTTTTTAGTGTTCTAGTAGCAATTTATTTTTACTTACAACCAACTTCTAACCACCCTTTTACTTACACCCACCTGATGCCATGCAATGAGGACACTTGTTTGTAAGTGAAAGCGTCAAATTTCTAATGTTTAAATTTGTACAACAGATAAAACATTTCATTGCATTCTGCAACATTTTGCTGCAACTGAAAAGGAATAATGATCGTAGAATGATATGGGATTCCTTCTTGCACGTATACCAATTACCGTTGTACACATCCAAACATGTGTTACAAAAATCTTTTCCGAATTTCAAGCGGCGGCTTTTAACTGCTTGAATCAGAGCATGTTTTCTTTACATCCTGGTTTGTATTTGTGTTTGGTATTCGTTTTGCATGCTCTGTATGTGGCACGTGGACCTAAAGCTGTACTCATGAAAAAATTAACGATCTTGAATTTAAAAACTTGAGTTCTGAATATGCATTGACGAAATCATTGCCAAATATGTTAATTACTCCAATAATCCCGATTGTAATGACTTGCACAGTATTCGAATGATCAGTTTTGATCAGTCTGCCACAGTAAATTATTTTGATGGATTTTATTAAAATAAAGCCAGTGTTTTCATCATATTTGAGCCGGTTTTTACTTATAACCTTCGCTATTACAAGTTTGTCGGCTCAGCGGATGTTTGGATTTAGGTTAATTTATTTTTGAGCTGTCAGTATTTTGGTTGAAAATTATTTTTCTCAAAATTAATACCATCTTTCGTAACAAAATTCGGATAGGCCGTCGATATAAAAATATATTTCTATATAGTCGTAATTCCTTATCTACAATAACTAAAATTAGGTTAGGGATATTACACCCACATGCACTGAATGTTTTCTAGGTTGTGGAGATTTAAAGAGCTTTTGAATGCCAAAAAATCTTGTTTAAACCAGGTACTATGTATAAATAAATGCTAGCAACTCGAGCGGAGAGAATAAATGGGACGGCTGTAGCTAGTATGTGGCAAGAAACCATTTTCGTGTACCACATTGAACTTGCTGATCTCTTTTTAAAATAGGCAATGTTTGTATTTACAATCCATTAAAAGCAATTACACAAAAATTTTCAGCATATCCCAAAAACTAAGACAATACACATTGTTTTTACCATCCAATGACCAAAAATCTGGAACTGTTGAAATTTAGAAATCAGAACTTTTTTATAAACTATACATTCATGAACCATTTTCAAACTGTATTTTATTAGCGCTAAATGTATTTAGGTGAATTACCACGCAAATACAATCAGTTTTTACGGTATTCGGCAGCTCCGTAAACCTGCAAATTCTTTCTTTACCCAAGTGTCTCTAAATGTCTGTACTGACTACACATCACCATTCAACAGATATTTCTAGCGCATATTGATAATGGCTTGTAACTAAATTAGCTTATTGCATAACTAAGTAAAAATTGGCTTACCACATAATAAATGAATTAGCCTATCGCATAACTGACCCTTTCATATACTGACAGTTATTCAGGTTACTTCTTACAAAGTGACAAAATGTAATACCCTGTTATCTATTCTAAAAACATTCCCCGGCATATTGGTAAACGAACCATGAATGTTAAAAAATTAACTATCGCGTGCAAACTACGTTAACCTGAAGTCATATCGACGTCATCATGACAAAAAACAAATTTGATTTAAATTTGCAGTCATAGTATTACTAAAAGCATACATTGTGCGACCCCTAATACATATTTTACGCTGCAATGTATGTTCGTATATAATTTTATTGACTGATATCATTGGACAGTAGGAACACATACGCAGGCATTGGTTATACAGCATGCTTGGGTATACGATATTCCAATACTGCCCTGTGTAAATAGGAGTTACTACTGAAAATATTCAACAGCCTTGCCATATAAACATTAGCCATGTCAACGTCATCATGGCGAGAATTTATGGAAACGAGCACAATTCACGGTTTGGGTGAAATTGTTCGTTCGAAAGGTCGGCCGGAAAAAGTTTTCTTCGTCATTTCGCTTATTGCGTGCAACTTCTTTTCGTTTTACGGGATCTATCAGATCGTGGTTCAATATATGGCACGACCGGTGGCAACGAGCTACTTTGTTAACGAGGCGGAGCGTCTGCAGTTGCCTGATGTCACAATTTGTCCGTTTAATCGGTTGGATAGGGATTTTTTCAAGAAATACGACATCGAATTTGATTTAGCAAAATACATTGAATGGGCGTTCTTTTTTGTTAATCCCAAGTACGATTTTGTTAATTTCAAGATTGGAAAACAAGTTAAGAAAGATGCTAGTAAACTGGAACGAAAACTAGATCAAGTGCTGGGTCGTCTTAACATGACATTTGAGGAACTAATCCATCGTGCAAGCGTACCGTGCGAAGATTTAGTAAAATCGTGTGAGCAGCAATATACACGTTTCAATTGTTGTTCATTTGCCAAGCCGATACTAACGAGTATGGGTCGATGTTATCGAATGCTGGGAAGGTTTCAGATCGGTTCAGGTATAAAACCCTATTAATGTTATTACATAGTCTAGTATATATTCGTAAAATGACCCACAGGTAAAAATACCCACAGATAGGACAAAATTGTCCGTGAAAAATACTGGCTGGTAAAATATACCTGCAAGCAATTTCAAATTACACGCGGATAGTTTTAAATTCCAGTCAGATAAAATGGCCTGCATGTAGGCACCCATTTTAGAAAATCGTACGGTATAGATAGGAATGACAGTAAATTAATATTACTCGCAGATGTTAAAAAATTACTTACGGGCCAGTCTTATTTAAGAACATGGGCTATGACGTTGTTTATGTATAATGAACCTTTTATCGTGATTAGGACCCGAACTACTATTATTTGCTAACTACTACTGTGTATGAGAGTGTTTGGCACAGGAACCTAAACTACCAGTGTTAAACATATATGATTTTAAAACTATTACTTCTAATATAGACTAACGTCTCTGACTTAACATTTGGCTTATTTAAGGCTGATCACACCCTCAAACTTTTTGCTCAATATTTGATCAGATTTCGATCAAAATTTGAAGGCGTTTTTTTAATAAAACGTTCTGCCAATGTTTCAAAATTTCTCGCTAAATTTTGACCTCAAACATTTTCAGCACATGTTCTTTGTGCCTGACTGGCTAAAATAATACGGATAGAAAGTTTGAACCGTCTTCACACGTTCAAATTCCCTAAATTGCAAAAAAGACGCCTTCAAATTTTGAGCAATGTTTGAGCAAAAACTGGGAGCGTGTGATCACGCCTTATTAATAGTGTGATATGCATTAAAAGTTTGAAGAAAGTTCAATTGACGGACCCCGAAACACAGTTGTAGTGATTGAGAATTAGAAATATATCGAAATAGAATTCAAATTTATGCAAATCAACTACGAGTGTGAGTTTATCGGCCTTCTCCGCGGCACGTTTCTTACCAAAACGTAACCGACATCTCCCATGGTGGCCAAAGGTACAGGGTGGAGATACAGAGCGAGTTCGTGAGCTATCCAAAAAATATAAGTAAAATCAAGAATAAGGGAAAAGGAGCCACCAAAGGGGATGGACCGGTCTACCAGCGGTCGGAGATACCCTTTATCACTAGTTGAGAGTTGCGCGAGTTCCCAGTGGTAGACATGTCATTGTCCCGGGCAGGGATATCGAGTTTAGGTCAATGTCTGGTGCTTGATTTTGAACTAAGATGAGTGGGCTGTGTGAACGTGCATACATTAAAATAAACTACAGTTAAACCAATTTGAGTGGATTGCTAATTATAACTTGCAACCTGAACAACCTTGGACAATTGATTGTATTAAAAAGTAAATTGCCATGGGGTAAAAAATTGTAAGTTTGGGTAAGGATAGGATTGGTGCATTCGGATTTAACTAACGTTTTCGAATGTGAGCACTTGGCTCCTCAACGGTTGTACCCTGGCTAGTCCGAATGACAGGCCATGGTGCACTAATAAAACTTGAAAAAGAATGAATCATGACACTAAGTAAAACTTTATAAAAGTTTGAATTGTAAAAAAAAACAAATAAATTTACGACCTGATTAAAAGGAAATTGTAAAGTTGAAATAGAAAGACAAGAAAACAACATTACAATATTGCGATTTAAAATGATAATTTACTTAGAGATTTCTTAAATAATTTGACATGGTGGTACCGCACCCGTGTAGGCGAATACACCCCTAAGCTTAGAATCCACCAGAACGTGTCCAAGAGCACAGATTCTGGAGTCAATGATTATAAATTTCATGTAAAATGTTTTAGGCAAAATGTCACTACGGCGATGAGTTCGTGTAACAGTCCCGTAGTGCGTTGTAAAAAGAATTTGAATGAGTTTTGGCATAAATTTTGAAAAACAACGTTAGAACATTTGAACTAATAACTTTTACCATAGGTGATCAACTAAGAGTAAATTTGAACTATATTAGTTCTGAAGGCATCCAAGCTCTGTCTCAGCTCGACAAGCGGCCAGAGTGGAGACAAAGACTGGAGCTATGAGGGATTTCTCATAGAATTGTTAGTTTGTCCTGTAATACTGGAAAATTCCGTTGCGCTGAACGGCCCATTTATGCATAAAACAAAAATCTGGATTTTACCTTTAGAGATCGTAATATTAATGTCGAAAGATTGCACCAGAACGCTAAAGCTATAAGTATTTACAGGTCGTCTGAAAATAGATAAAGAATAGCACCATTAAAGTAACAAATCTAGCAATCCGTTGAAACCAGAGGCTTCGATAGCAATTTAGCCTAAATCCCGAATAAATGCCAAATGAGCAAGTGCTAGGAAGATATCGTGGCCCTGCCACCGTGAGTATTTCGCAAAAGTTAGCGCACGTGTTGGTGACCCGCACCATCAAGTCATTTACAAGTAAATTCGAGTAAACTACAAATAACAATAAAAAAACAACACCATCAGCTCCTGCTGGCCAGATAACACGCACAGCCGTATAGTAGAAAATTTTATTACCCGAAGTTAGCTGAAAATGTTTAAAGATTATATAGTAACATCATTAGAAAATAATAAAAAAATTATAGAGCAAAACTTAACAAAATCCCGGCGTTATGCACCAGGTATAACAATAGTAACAAGCTTCCCAAATATTGTGATCGTAGTGGTAACCGAGGATTTTGTACTGCGTAACCAACCTTTTCAATAACAATTTTTATAAAAAATTGAATTTTAAAGCATTTTTAGGACAATGAAGTGCGATCATGCATTACAGGATACATGTACCTTAAATCGTACTACCTGAAGTGTTCGTGTGGTTCGTGACCCTGAAAAACTAAAGAAATTTTATGTGTTAGTGTTAAGGGACAAGTGACACAGGATTTTCCCTAAATAGAACGTGGGTGTTGGCCCATAACTGCCAAGCCCCCTAAGCGTAAAATTTCCCCAGCCTGTGCATTGGACAACCCCTAGGCGAGGCCTGCGCGAAGACATAGTTCCGACAACTATGTCCCACCCTAGGGAATGTTTACAACGTCACAGCCTTCGACGATAGAGCAGCCCATGGTATGGCAGCCTGGGGTCCAACGGGTGGTAAAAGGTGCCGGAAAGGTAGAAAGACCAATCCCACCCAGAGGTTCCCGTTTAAGGAATGGGCTGCCCTTTTTCTGGTCTGCCATATAACCCGGCTAGGACTTACCATGCCTAGCGCACCCGCCTCCTCGGCAGGGTCCAGAAATGCAGGTAACCTCCTGCAAAGTCACTGTGAATGAGCCTATGTGTACTTATATATGTGTAGATGTAGATGCGCGGGTGCTACTCGGTGATTTCAGTCACGGCAGCTAGCAAAACCTATGTTCGGAACTGCATTCTGAAACAAGTTGATGCAAGTGCGATACCGAACCTTAAACTGATCAACAACCTACCAGAATTTTACCTCTGTTAGGGCAATACGTATACCGCACAATTAGCAGGTAATAGTCCATTCAAAATAGCAAGAACATACTATTAATAACTATCAGTCCACTCGTGACAAAAATGGAAAAAGTGAAAAAGCTCGAAAAAAGAAAAAAAGAAGAAAAAGAAAAATAATCCAACACGTTAGGCAAACATGACATCATAGAAGACAAACTACAACGAAGAAAAATAAAAACGAAATATATGCGCACATAGCACAGTGCAATATATTGATACATAATAATCCAGCACAACAACTTCTCACTTCCTTTTTCACGTCGTCCAATAACAACAATACTAAACTAAAACTGTAGCTATCCCTACACAGTAGTCATATATTAGCTAAGTAAATTTATTTAGTAGTTATAATAATATATATATTAGTAATAATATTTTGCAAATTTTAAGAAATTTTTTGAAGAGTTTTGGATGAGAAATGGGGTTATATAGAGGTATTCAGTAAGGGTTAAGTATATTACCCCATTAGATAGCTTTAAGGGTTTAAGGAGTCATATAGAGTTGGTAGAAATCAAATATTGATTTATTTGTTTTTGGAAGAAAAGGGGGAAATTAGAGAAACCCAAGGTTAATAAAAATAGAGTTATAATGGGATTAAGAGAGTTTCCACACAGGGAGAATATGAAATATAGTCCGATAGTAGGGAAAAGTTGTACCCAAGTTGGGAAAATTTTTATACTTTTGTAAATTTGGTAAAAAGGTAAAAATATTGATTTTTAGGTAACATGAAGTGTGAATTAGGATATAAGGTGATATATCCCGATATTGGGGTGAATAATGGGGTCACCCTAGTGGGGATAAGTGTAAATGTACCCGTTATGGGCTATAACCCACCCCACCGGGAGGAAATAATGATAAAACCAAGAGAAATGTGTTATTTGAATAAAAGTAAGGAAATTTGTAAATTCCTAGATTTAGAGTCAGTTTAAGGGATAATATGTCGAGAGGGAGTGGGAAATGAGGAATAAAATATGAAATTTGGATAGTTTTATCCCATCGGAGAGGAATATAGGAATCACCCCTGTGGGAGAATGGATATCCCCCGGGGAAAGATAATGAGATTGGTATGATTTTAGTAATTAGGTCAAAACCTATGAAATATTGTCTATGAGGGAGGGAAATACAAGGTTGGACCTGCCCAAAAGTTGACATCACCCGGACCCGATTCCTCAACGTCCCTGTTGTGTATATGATCTAAGGAGCAGGTCAAACTTGTATTTCTAAAATTTTTGTTTCTACATGAAGTGAAATTATCTTACAACAAACCCATATATCCGAATCAAATGTTAACAACATTTTATATACACCTTTAAATGACATCATAACAACGTTAGTCATATAAAACATCAACAAAATGATTGCAAAGTAACATAATATATTATCAATGCGAACATAAGTAAAGTATTATGGCAGTAAAAGATTAATACTGAACAACATATTACACACCGTAAATAGTTAACTAGCAAACATATTTGAATATAACATTACATCAAACATTAAGTTATACAAAATAGCCACACGAATCAATTATATAAAGCGATAAAATTACGTGAAACAGAAAGCTTTGTTTATATTAATTCAAAAACTTTTTAGTTAAAATATAGAAAATACCCATAGAGCTATAAAATTTTGCAAATAGTTTTGTTGGTTGCCAAAGCAAAGAAAATAGTTCTATAAACCTAGTTATAATTTATAAGTGAAACTTAGTTGAAAAACGATACTGTGATTTTGATTCTGTCCAACACGAAAATTATACAAGTTGATATCTAACTCAGATTATATTATAACATATTACAGTATAGAAAACAAATAACACAACGAATTAAACACAACGTATGACATATCCCTGTAGCCAAGCTCGACACAATATTATAGAGGTAGATACTTAATGGAATTTACCATAGGTATATTGTAAATTTTTATAAATTCTAAACTCCGAAGAAATTATAATGTGAAAATTGGTGAGTTCAGGAAAATTTTAATATAATTTTTTAAAGAAAATTGATTAGTCTAAGTTTGTATCAAGTTAAAATTCCGTATTATCTCGAATGAAAATTCGATTTTTTATTCTCCCAAAGCGGAACCGGAGGTTTAGCTTTAGGCTATTTTAAAATAAAGAAAAGATTCAATGATTTCCCTGATAAGTAAAATGAAATTGGTTGCGAGTTCTGTGTTTAAAAATTTAGTTTTACGTATGTCTTATACCTCGAATTATATAAGTTCATAGCGAGTATATTCATATTACCACATAATTACCAATTTATATATATATATCCATCACAACTATAGAAAGGAAACATAAATAACATTAACAATGTCTATAAAAAATATAAGCTTGGTCCATCACAAGTAATGTTCATATTCTTCATTCTTCTTTTGGCACACCGTGAAAAAATAAAATGTTAATGGCACATTGTTCATTATCCGTATAAAACAAATTGTCAATAATTGTCAATATGGCGAAAGTCAAATCCGGAATATAATCACTAATAGTTACAAATTATTATTGCTATTAGAATTTTATCATTTATTGATGATTGTAAACGCCCCATTCAGCATTGGGCATCTCTGGTAGCGGTTGATCAAGAGATGCGAATATGTTGAAATCGTTCTGATTGATACGCTGAATTTGCTCGGGTAGATAACTAATTGGCCGTAGATAATGTTCAGGCGCCAAATAGGGTGGAGCACCGAAGCTGGATAAGCAAGATCGATATCCCGCATATTGGCGACGTATACGATTGTCCGCACCATCGACTTGTGCCGCAAAGAAGCGATGAAATTGGCGTTGCTGCTGCTGCCAGAATGGCTCTAGTCGTGCACGTCGACGATTGGCAGTATTCAACCATTGATTCCGCTCCGGATGACTATGCATCACGGGTTCCTGTAGAAGACGAATCTGAATGTCCAGTTCTTCTAATGTGCTACGAACTTTTTCCAAAGCATCCCCGAGTTGTGGTCCGAATCGTTCATACCAAGCTCGAACTTTTCGTCGAATGCGAGAACCACATACATTTTTCGGATGTTGCTCTAACGCCGCCATTTGTCGATTCATTTCGCTGAGATTGAACAGTAGCAAAATTGGGAATAGTGTGCGATGCATGACTTTGGTGATGTTTAATGTCCTTTGATAGAAATTGAATCGAATTTGACTTGCGAGCGCATGCAGAATAACTTGGTAGATTTGATTTGCTCCCGGTTTCGTTAATTTCGTTTGAAAGTATTGAAACGCCGTGAGCCCCACGCGTTCAATTACACAGATGTAGTCAATGGTTCTGACCGGTTGTGGCAATTCCGCTACTAATTGATAGAAATGTATCCGGAGCTGATTCAAGTATTCCCTTTCTGTCCGTACGAAGGCATTAGGTGTATACATTGGTCGCCACTGCATTAAATGTGGTAGCAGTGGTTGATGTCGTAGTTCCTCCATGCCAGGTTGTTCCGTATAATCCGATAACCACGTGGCATCCGCAGCTGCAACCTGAGCTACATCTGTTCCTGAATCTTCTTCAAGTGGAAATTCCCGTATCTCTTCTTCCGGTGACGGACAGGTGCCGCCGTCGGAGGACCGTAGAAACTATATACGCGTTGTCGTGATCCCGATTGCGTTGCGGTTCGGGGAAACGTCACCTTTCCAAGTTGAACCTGCAACTGTGGAACTGGTTCCTGCGTAGCGAACGGTTGCGTACCTCAAGAAGCTTGTGAACTTTCGCGTATGGTCGTTCGTCGTTCCCGTTTCGCAGTTGGTTGCTGCGTTGATTCTACACGTGCAAGAATCCGCTTAGCTCGTTCCACCGGATCAGTTGTTTTCCCGACTATCATCATGTTCGGATGTGCTGGCTGTTTGCCTGAAGCTAAAGGTGCCTCGACAGCACATTCATCTGAGGTAGAAGTCGATTCATCCTGAGACTCCGAAGAAGACTGACGTCGCCGTTTGATTTCCCTAGATCGTCTTTGCCTTTCGGTTCCGATATCAGCTGAAGTTTCACCGCACTGCACCATCATGTCTGCCGTGACAGGTCGCGCTTGCAGAGTAGCAATTTGCGTTGTTTCATCCTGAAGTCGCTCTTCCAATGTTGTAATGCGAGAGCGATACTGATATATGCTCTCTTGCATTGTTTCGTTTTGACGTTGCAAACGCGTCATTCCTTGTTGAGAGTGGGTATGTTCCGTTTGTGAATCACACAAAGCTTGTTCCAGTTCCGCGTTACGACGCTCATTCACAGCATTGACTTGCTGTAGTTGCACTAATTCCGCTTGTACGCGAATCATTTGTTCTTCATCACTGCGACACACCGTCGGTACTATGCGAATGGCATTATCAGGCATAGTCCAGGTAGTAGGTCTCGTGCAATCTGGCATATCTGCTTGGAATCGAAATTTAGCGAAACCTTGTTGTCGACGCAATCGAAAGGTACGGCTGATCGGTATATCGACATTGTCTACCTCCGGAGTTCCCGCATGGATTTCCGGATGACCATCATCGTTTAACATGCGTCGTACCGGAATAGATAATTCCAACGCAGTGGAACATCCGGTATGATAATCTTGCTCGCCACAACAATCTGTGGTAGCGTGATCTGGGCACAACAACTTGTGACAATGTGAACACTGTACGTATGGCACAGCCACGCAGATATCACGCAAAATGTGCTTCGCTTTACTCCATACCCATCGTCCGAAAGCACAATGCCCAATCGCTGTTGGCTGAGTATGGCATCCATGTTCTGTGATATGTCCACGACAAAAATTCAACCGACAATGTGCACAAGTGAATATCGACATTCGTTGACAAGTTATCGTTTGACATCTTACATTGGTTTCTGATGGCCAAGTCGGTTGCCGTCTAATAACGAACAAAGGTACGTATTGACCAAGATCGCCAATAAAGTCTTGCAATCCACTCCGTTGGAAATTCATATAAATGTTCCATGACTGGCTAACACTAGTATCCTCCATTCGAATTTGGCCGGAAACCATCGGCGCCATTACATATGGAATAGTACTTGAACCCGATACGGTTGTAGACAATGCCTCCGCTCCAAGTGCAACATTCGGAATATTTTGTGTCGTTGAGACGATGGAAGGTGCCATCGGCATTTGTAAAACTGACGAATAAGTAGTTGGTGCACAAGATGGTGTTATCCAATCCGAAACTACAGTGAGGCATGTCGTTACCGTCGATTATGTCCAAGTATGCACAGGTGGTGGAACTGTAAACGCCAAAGTAGTACCCAATGGTCCTACTATCGAAGGTACTAATGTAGTAACATCAGCCGAAGGTAACGACGGTTGTAGCACTGACATCGTTAAAGGTTCCCAGATTGGATTCGATTGTCCGGGTTGAGTACTGGTTGTCATCACCGATTCCGTGACCGCGACAGCGTAGCCGGATGCGGAGCTAGTCGCCGGTTCCAAATACGTTTGATATTCAGCAGACAACGTCTCTGTTTCAAACCAATGATCAATGTAGGCTGGTGAATTCATCGCGCTGACCGACGTCGGTGTCGTATCTTTTGCCGAAATGACATGGCCCATCTGTTGTGGTGGTGGCACCATTTGAGGTATTGGCTGACTTTGAGTAACCTCAGCTTCTGTAAGCTGCTCAGTAATACATACTGCCGCAATCGCTTTTTGTAACTGCTCTGCCCCCACAATTGTGGTCTCCATTGGATCAGCCCACGTAATAATGTACAATGTTTCATCTTCCAGAAACTGACGCAGAGTGTCCGATATGGTGAGATAAAAAGCAATCAAATCGATGAAGACAACTAAGCCTTCCATCGTAGCCAAATGGATCGTTGCAGCAAAACCCTGCTTTACTCCTAGCCGTGTCATATTTCGGACGTTAAACCAGGAATTGGATAAGAACGGTGCCACACGTCCGTAACGCGAATGTCGTGGATAACGTGTTGCCAATGTCACTCCGATACCGAGATCATCCTGGCTTAGCAAATCCCGTGCGTTTTCATCCTTCAACCATTGTGGTACTTGAAACGCTTCACTGTCTAGACCGAAGACATTCCAACTGGACTCCCTCAGCAGTGCCAATGCCATGTCTAACTGAGGTTGAGTTCGCACACAGATGACCATTCGTGCCAAACCAAGTCGACGATAGAACAATCGAGCGTACGCAATAATCTCGATTTGACTTTTGGTGCGCTCCTTGATTGTCGTATCCACCAACTCCGGCGGTCTAGAATAAGTATATGCCCATGATTACACAAATTACAGTGTTCCATTGTTCTATATATATTTTCATGATCACCAATAAAATAAAACATCATTCCAAATAAATATTGCAATTTCAGTTTAAGCATAAATTCCAGCAATATACGTAACTGAACGAAAAA